>JABMBV010042734.1:0-14610 GCA_018906735.1 Mesochorus sp. PSUC_FEM 10030011
GAGGTGTATCCGCAAGCGATTGCAGCGCCTGGTTACGAATAGGATACATCGGTGAGGATAAGCTCGGTAGTGTTAGTGACGTATATACAGTTATATATTAGAATATTACCAAGGAGAACTGTTGAGTGTAGTGCTGTAGTCAGTGTAGTCTTCCTGAATATCACGGTCAGTGCGTATCAGTAAAGAAATATAGAAGTGAGGTTGTGCGGTGTTGTAAAATATAAATAACAATCAAATAAAGGTAAGAAAAAGCTACGTTGATATTATTTTTATTATTACATTAATTCGCGAATTAACAAAAATATTTTTGACAAGTTTAACATTCGGCATGTGCAACCTGTTGATTCTTCTTATCAAATCGTTTTTATTTTTTTTATTACATATGCTATCGCCATCGAATTGACATAAATAATTATTATAATTGCTCCTCATTTTAATGCTGTTGGTGTTTTCTTGAATACAGCAATAATGTAATGCATGATGCTTGCACAAACAAGCGTTTTTGAGATTAAATTTACGTTTGCTGGCGAAACTACTTAAAATTTAATATAATTTCTCCTTCCTCCCATTTCATTACAATTAATTCACTCTAATATTTAATTAGATTTATTTTTTTGTTTTTTAGTTTCGACATGGGGAAATATTGTCAGTACCCAGGATGTCGGAGTGGGCGCGGAGCGGAGCGTTCACAGCGAAAGCGGTTGGGGATAAGGCAGGCTTCAGTCTTTAAAGTGCCAAAGGTAAATTGTGAATAATTTTTAAAAAATCCAGTTTATTCAATTAGTTTTCATTGAGTAAATAAACTTTTGTTTTTTTTTTCTTAAAGCATATGGTTCAGCGCTGGAGCGAAGCAGTCCAACTGCAGCTCTCGACGGAGCATTTCATATGCGAATTGCACTTTCCGGACAAAAGCATTGTTCGAGAAGACCGCGTCGTGAGGGGTGACGGTGTCATCGAGTTGGTCCCTCGGAACCGGTATTTGCTCGCTGACGATGCAGTGCCAACAGCGATTGAGAATAAAGTGAGATTAAAATTCTTTTATGTACATTGCTTGAAAAAAAGTTCGGACGACACAGACAACTAATCAAAGAATTTGTAATATTGAAATAGGAGAACATCAATGGTGCCAGTGGCCATAATTCCAGTTATTTGCCCGGACCATCGAATGAGCTTCCATTTAAAGAAGTGGTCGAAATGCGCGAGATTCTCGTCGACACGGGACGAGGAGCGATGAACAATGACAGTGACGACGACGATGATGCTCAAAACCGAACGAATGGTTTTGCTGACCATCTTTTGGACACTTCGTCGGAAAGTTCGCTCGCTAGTAGTCTGGTAAGTATTCTTGTTTCCGGAAATTAAGATAGTGAAGCCACGAAACGGTCAAAAAGTTAAAAACTTTTCTTCAAAAATCTTTAAATGCATAATAATTTCCAAAATTCATAATAATTAATGTGTTTAATAATTTCCAAATTTTTCTAAGAACTACGATTATAATTAGCTTATTGCATGACTTATGGCCGCGAATTTCTAAAACGCGATTCTCTCTTTGATAAGTTTGGCATATTGTTTTATAGGCAAATGAAGACGTGCGAGATGTACCATTCGGATACAATAGCGATGCGATGGACATCATTTCAGCAGAATCTGTCAACGGTGATCTGGTAAGCATATATTTATGTTATATCTGAGGGATTCTCCGTCGAATTGGTCATTTTTTTCGACTATCTCAGGTTTGCTCATAATTGGTTATATCAAAGTACTACTAAAAGGTATTTTATTTGAATTTTTTAAGATTTTTAAATTCAATATTTAAGAAATTGCCGTTTTTTTTTAAAATTAATATACAGTGAGTGTACAAAGTATTCGTACACTTATCACGTCAAACTCCATATAAAGTGTACGAATATTTTGTACACCCACTGTATCTCGGAAACTGAAAGTAATAGGAAAAAAATTATTTGATATAAAAGTTGTACTTTTTTGTTAGCTTTCGAGCGGAATATATTAAAAAATGTTTACGCTCCGGTAACGCAGATTTTTTACCAAAAAAAAAGAAATTATTTTTTTTATTAAAAAACGGCCACTTCTTTTTAGCTGAAAAATTACAGTCTTTCAGTATGTGTGATAATATCACCTAAAAATCGCCGAAATGGCATGGATCGAGGTTCCGGTGCAAAGAAATTTATTAGTGTAGCTTTATTTTTTTTACTCCAAGGTAAAAAAATGAAGCTACATAAGTATTGAATTAAAAATCAGAAAAAATTCACATAAAGTACTTTTTAGTAGTACTTTGATGTAACCAATTATGGAGCAAATTTGAGGTAGTTGCAAAAAAAGTGGCAGAGTTAATGGGGAATCCCTCATATGTATATGTGTTTATATTTATTCATTTTTTTCCATTTACTTATTTTTGAATCGCTAAATAATACGTTGTTGTAGAATGCCTCGGGATCAGATAATGGTCTGGAAGAGCAGGTCATTAATGACGAGGTCGAAATGACTACTATTGAAAGAGTGATCGATCGACTCAACCAGACATTATTACCAGAGTCTTGGTGTTGGATGATGAATCCTCGCGAGGAATCGGGTATTGTCTTCGTTCAAATCGATCGATACTCATTTCAATCCAGAATAAAAGTTTTTCTCCATAACGACATGTCGGTAACGGTAAGAACATTTACAGGATCACAGATTCTTTTTGTAAATATACGATACATCACTTTTGTTTGTTTGCAGATTCAAACTTTCAACAGCGATGCTACCATCGAATATAGAAGAATCATGACATCCATCGAAGACATCGTTGTATTTTTGCGTCGCGCTGGAAACGGAATCGTGTGCGGTGGAGTTGGGTTCGAGAACGAAACGTATGTATACAGTTATTAGCAGCTTCCGTTCAACAATACCTTTTAACAATACTTTATATCTTTTGTAGGTACGCTGAAAATTGTTCCGGCTTCGTAGGAGGGGCTGCATATAGCAAGTTTGTGCCAACACCGCGGTGCACAGCTTGCAAACGAAGGCGCAAAGTCCTCCAAAATCGAAGAAATCGCCGGAAGACGGATGTTCGTGCTCGATACGCTCGGACTAAATATTTGTCACAGATGCGTCAGCGCCAATGTCGTTACTTGCAACGAAAGGTAATGTGCCACCGTATTTCATTAAAAAATTTGACACAAATATCAAATTTGTTTATTATTGCAATTGTACACATGCGGATGATGGAAACCTCTACAAATGGTTTGTTGTCGTTTAGACAGATAAGTAGGAAGTGAAGTTTGAAATACATGTAATTCGCACTCTTCATTGGCAATATTTTTATTATATTATTTTCTTTTGTTCGTAATTAGTATTGCAATTGCACTATTAAGGATCTCCGTAATGCTATATTTTCTATAGCCATTCTTGTACTCCTTGATAATTTATTGTAAGTTTTAACTATTATCTCGTCAGAAACTAATTATAAACTACCTCCTGCTTCTCTGTTTGTGTATTAATATTGCGGTGCAAGGAAAAAATAATTCTAAGTACGATTAAAGGTACACTTCATGCACGTAGGACCGTATTTTATCAGTACCTAATTGGCCACAAATTTATCGGACCCATCTCTCGTTGAACCCAAAAAGTTCGGGAACTTTTTCGGTTCAAAATGGGCAGAAAATAACCATGACTAATGGCCAAGTTTTTTTCAACCTCTCAATCCGTTCCGGTTTCTTTTTTCGAGGGCAGACTTCTTGCGGTGTAAGGAATGCTATAATCATTGAAAGATCCTTAGCCGTTGGTCTCACTCAAAATGTTGGTATCGAGTTCTTCCGTCGATACGAAACATTTCCCACATTTATGTCACTTTCTTTTTTCTTTCTTGCTCATTTTCATGGGAGCCGCAATAGCGGTTTCTCATTACATTGAATTCTTCTATACTGTCGTCACAGGCAGATAAATTGAAGAGCGAAATGAACAATGCTCGTGAGAGATGCGCGGCAATCAGTGAGCAGGCCTTGAATGAGGCTATCTCTGATTTGCCGCTCCCCCAGCAAGCATTAGTTCAGGCATGTCTGAGCGCGTCCAAGGTTGTTTCTTCTAAGCAGCGACGGTACTGCTTTGATTGGGTGTACGAATGTCTCCTGATGAGAATAAAAAGTTCTTCATTGTACGAGCATCTCCGTACACGGAACATTATTCCTCTGCCCTGCAAAGATACACTCAATAAATATATCGGCAAACTGGAAATACGTTACGGCTTCCAGAATGCGGTATTTGAGTGTCTCAAGAAGAGAGCTTCACGGATGGAACTTGTGGACAAAAGGGGTATCATTAATAACGATGATTTTGTGGGGCTTTCAATATCTCGTCGCTGTAGTTTGTAGAATCGTACAGTATACACATATACAGAATTTCAAAACTTACATAGCAACAATCAAATTTAAAATTAGCAACTACACTGTCAAGTCAATTTGACTATATATATCGATATCTCACTAGCAGTAGAACATTTTTAATAGGTCACATATCTCCATGGACCTCGCTAACAGCTATACTTGTACGTTGTTTTTTGTAGTAGTAAGTTTCACCCAAACAACGTAACTGTCATGCTTATTACTGTTATATTGTGGACACACTTAAAGGTATAAGCATGATAACAACCTTAGCTGTTTTTAGAGAATAGAACCTACCTTATTTTTAAACCCTTTCATGCGTATTATACCTTGTACTGATAGCTGTTTTTACAGAATAGAACCTACCTTATTTTTAAGTCCTTCCATGCGTATTATATCTTGTACTGATAGCTGGTTTCACTTAATGCATGAGCTTGTCCTGTAACGCACAATGTCAATGTACGTAGATGCGCATGCTAAGTCAAAAAAAAATATAGGAAACGTATATTTTGTACAAAGTTTTGTTAATAATGAGCTTGGGCAATTATTTTCTCATGAAGCAATAACTTGTCTAACATGAAATTGATTTGCAGGTGTGTTGCTTGTTGACGAAATGTCATTGAGTGAAGCCGTTAACTTCGATCGGAAAACGATGAAGTTTAACGGTTTTGTCGATCTTGGAGAATACACTCCAGCCGGGCAACATAACACTCGGGCAGACCACGCCCTAGTGTTTATGTTTCAACCATTCCGGGGGCAATGGGTTCAAGTTCTTGGTTGCTTCCTTACCAAGAATTCTGTGTCAAGCAGTGTTCTTGCTAAGCTAATTCTGGAAAGTGTCGTGCTTCTTGGTCGATCTGGATTCCATGTTGATGTCGTTACCATGGATGGAGCCCAGTGGAATCGAGGAGTATGGACTCTCTTCGGAATCAACGAGCAACAGCTCAGTTGCGAACACCCATTTAAATCGGACAAGAGACTGTGGATGATGTCAGATTTTCCACATCTTATAAAGTGTTTCCGAAACGCACTACTCCAACATCCGAGCTTCCAGGTAAGAGAAATTGTATGAAATTGTATACTTTGAACGTGTAACAAACTAAAAATGATTCATACGTAAAACAACACTGAAGATCATTAAGCTTTACTTTTGCAATAAATTCAATAATTTTTCGAACATTACTGTAACGTAAAATTCGATATTTTCATTGTGCAGAAAAACAAAAACATAAGTTATAAATTTTTTTTTTCGGGTTAATTTTTGCAGACGCCTGAAGGAAGAGTACGCTTCGCTCACTTTGAGGAGCTTCTTGCCTATGAGGCCCAAACGAAGCCCAATTTAAGTGTGGCGTACTTTTTAACGCCAGCCCATTTAAACCCTAAAGGGTATCAAAAAATGAGTGTTCCTCTTGCATTCCAGGTTTGAAGAAATAGGAATGTACTGCAAATATTGCATAAGAATATCCTCATAACAACTTTGGTGTTACAGCTCTTCTCGGACCGAGTGAGTGCTGCAATGCAGTTGTACAAGGACGACCCTAAATGCCCTGGTTTGCGTGATTCTCAGCCAACAATTAGGCTGGTTCAAGTAGTTGGAGCGCTCATCGATGCGATGATGTCTCGGACACCGGTCAATGCTTTACGCCCTGTACAGACATGTCCGCAGAGAAAGGTTCGGTAATTATTTACTTTAAGGGCTTTTCCGAAATTCGATTGAAAACATTATTTTTTCATGCCAATTGATTGATTCTACTCCCAATATTAGAAATAAAGTCAGGGGGCTTGAAAAAGTTGCGTTTTTCTGATTAAGTCATACAGGTAATGAGCAATTATAGATGAAATTTTTTGTTTTTTTTTGTTCGAGTGTGTTATTATTAAACTTTTTTACAAAAATTTTTCTTCATAAACTAATCCAAAATCACCACTTCTTCCTCATGCTTTTTAATTTTTTAATTTTAAAAAGTTATTGCTGTTAAGTCTGATAATGGCATACATGAAGGAGAACATCAAAAAAATTTTCACCAATAATTGCTCATTATCTCTGTGAATTAATCAGAAAAATACAACTTTTCCAAGCTCCCCCACCAAATTATCTTTATTGAAGTCAAATCAAACAAGTAGAGCAAAAACCCAAAATTTCATCGACGAAATTCGAAAAAGCCTTCTAATTAAATAATTACCGAGGGTTTGTTTCCTTAATAATTAAGACCGAATTTTAATGCATTGATCTGGTTTGAACAAAAACGTTCAATTGATAGCACTGACGTTACAGGCGTTGTTTCTTTTCTATACAAACAATACAGCCAGTACTGTTATGTACGCGTGGTTCAGATATTGGCATTTGTTCCACCACCGTATCTTCCATTTTCTGGTAATATTATCTGATTGGTTCAATAAGAAAGGCGTGTTATAAGTTTTCTTGATCCACGTACTTTTAACTTACAAATCTTGATAAAATCGTCAATAAACTCTGCATATTAAATAAACATATTTGATTAAAGTCGAATGATCGCTGACTGTTCACGAAAAAGCAAATATCGAAACAATACAATGTCACTCATAACATAGCGATGGTTGTGGAACAGAACGCATCTCTGGAACTGTACTGTGTTACCGGAATAATGTAACTGTAACCACATGAACAAGCGGAATCAGCGTTTCTAAATGCTACGCTACATATCCAGTGGACAACTCGATTATTTCCACTTGAAATCACAAAATTCAATACGAGTCTAAGCGACGTAAGTGAAGAGATAAGTGTAATTTGTTACTAACAAAGGCCTGGCTACATCTCTTGCACGCTGTGTTCCGAAGCACACAATAATACAACTGCGACCGCATGCACTGCAGTACCACTATCAAAATGCAGTCAAAACAATGTAATTCTATTGTTGATGTATTGCATTTGCTTCATATATTTCTTATTTTTCATTAAAGTATTCAACCATTTCGAATTAGTTTTAGTGCATTCAAGCACCAATATACTTGAATTTGGCACAGCTTGTGTTTAATACGGTTTCGCATGGTATTTACGAACTTACGTTCTTTTTTGTGGCATCAGATATCTCTTGTATAAAGTACTCAAGTACTGCCAAATAAGTCACGTAGTTCACTGTTCTTGTATTGTGTTTATCATGAGACGCATAAGATAACCATCTAACTTCGTTTTAATATTGAAAAATTTTCATGTAACATTTAAATATGTGATAAAAATAATCAGTTTTATGTGTTAAAGTATTGTTGCAAATGATGCATTTGTACATATTGAACCTGATTATTTATTGCGTTGTAATATCTGCTGTTGCATATTTAATTTATTAATGAAATGTATTAAAATGTACCGTTTCGACGCTGCTTACGAAAAGTAAAACAATTCAAATTCTTTACGAAAACCACGTAAAAAGGAATATGCTAATATTTTCAAAAAATGTAAAACATGGCACTTTTCGTAAGCAGCGTCGATTTTTCTAATAATTTTGTGATTTGCGATGCAAAGTATTATAAAAAAATTTTCGCGAATGCAGACCTCTACGACCACTCGGCTATCAACAATTATTAAAATTGTCTTTTCTTCATTTTTTAACTTTTTACAAATAATTCATTTTCAGTTTTTAATAATCGCAAATTTTTCAATTAAACAGGCTATTGAAAACTTCCTTCGGTACCTCGATGGTTGGCAACAAGTCGCGCGCAAAGAAAACTTGCCCTTTCCCATATCGTCCAGCACCATAACAGGATTGAGGGTCACACTCGGTGGAACTCTACAGCTCGTGGAGTACCTTAAAACGGCCAATTTCGATTATATAATGACGGCTCGACTTAATCAGGACGCACTCGAGGTAAAAATAGACCGAACTCTTTGTTACTGCTTTTCGTGCGTAATATGAAACTATGAGTCATGTCATTCAGGCTCAATTTCATATTATGAAGCCGGGTAACTGTTTTTGTTCTGCACAATCACCACATCTTGTATTTAACATGCCTTGATATTAGCTCTTGGTGGATTAACCCTTACTTAACGCACTTTCAAACATTTCATCATTTTACTCACTGAAGTTAGCTGTACTCTAGCGTAAAAAATTGTTGCATAAAATAAATAATTCAATATTTTGACTTAAAAATCTAATACAACTTGGCTATGGTTACATTTTAAAATTATATGGAATGCACGGTTAAATATTTACATTAAATATGCATAAAAAGTGGAGATGTTGTTACTGAAATTTTTGGGTTCGATAATTACATTTATTACTGTTATCTCGATTGTTGAATGTGTATTTCTGGTTTCACATGTGCTTACATTATTTTTCCAAGATTATACATGGTATTCTCCAATAAAATTTAAAAAGAACATATAAGAATAAGCATTTATATTTTGGTTGGTTCCAGCGATTCTTCGGCATGATGCGTAATGCCTGCGGTAGCAATGATCATCCGGATCCAACTTTATTTGCTCAAGTATTCCGCCTGCTCTGTACGTATTCGCTTGTGAAACCGCCGAAAGGAAGCAACGTGAGCGGCACCGAACTGCTGGAAACTTTGATGGAAACCAAGGAATCCATCATTGAGAAATCAAAACCGAGAGAAGAGTTTTTGGAAAAGCTGGACACTCTCATTGAAATTGGCCAACTCAATGAAGCCACCGGTACCTCTCTTTCAACCCAGCAGGATCACCCTTACTTTGAAACCGAGTCGCAATCCAGTCACGGCCACCTCTCCACACATGACTACGGTGTAGTGAGGACAAGCGACGAGGTGCAAGCGTATATTGCGGGTTACGTCGCGCGAAAATGTATCCGGTTGACTAAATGCAACGCTTGCATCGAACATTTAAAAAGTAACGACACATGCGATCGAGATAAAATTGTAACCCTTCTGGATCGCTACGGTGGACTAGTGTGTCCAAGCGAGGAGCTCTTTAAGCTTACAAAATGTTTGGAAGAAGCTGTTCTCAATGTTGTGGGCACACTTGCAATTAAAGAGAACACTTTGTTCCAAATCCTCCAAAGAGTTCAGGAGACGCGCAACCTCAACTTAGTTGGATGCTTACAACATGAGAAAGAAATGACCAGACGTGTCGTCAATTTTTATCTACTCATGAGCAAACGAGAGCAAACTTTCTAGCAACCTCATTAAATAAAAATTGTGACGACAAGAAAGTGAGGACAAAAACTTTGCGCAAAAACGCCAAGTTATAATGTCATCTCAAAAGGCAAGCCGTAAACGAAATTATAAAGTTAGTTAATTATATAGTTATCCAGTAATATCCAGTAATTTGATATGATCGTCTACAACTTTCGTTTTTCTTTTCAATTGTATTCTCCAACTCTGTGAATTAAATTGTTTTTTTTTCTTTTTTCAGATTTAATCCTACTATCGTTATGCAAGAAATCGGAAAAAAAACAAATTTAAAAATTACTTCAATCCAACAAGCGGTAAAAATATTTAAAAATTTTTCAATTCAGCTATTATTAAAATTTATTGATTTAACTTTTGCATAAGTACATTTTAAAAGAATGAAATGAATTAAACCCTGTATTAAATAATCGTTCACGATATTTTTTTTCATTTCATACAAATATCATATTTTCGTTATTTCGACTGTACCCGCATTAAATGAAAATTGTTGATACGACGGTCCACGCCCGAGGGCTTTAGTCAAAAAATCTTCAAAGACGTTCGAGAACGGTCCACGCCTCGGATTTTCGATAGGACGTATATTTCGAAATGTGACGGTCCACGCCGGGGGGCTTGGTCAAAATATCGTGAGAGACGTTTGGGAACGGTCCACGCCTCGGATTCTCGATAGGACGTATATTTCGAAAAGTGACGGTCCACGCCCGGAGAACTCAATCAAAAAATCGTATAAGACGTTCAGGAACGGTCCACGCCTTGGATTTTCGATAGGACGTATATTTCGAAAGAGGACGGTCTACGCCCGAGGATCTTAGTCAAAATATCTGCAAAGACGGTCGGGAACGGTCCACGTTTCGGATTTTCGATAGGACGTATATTTCGAATTGTGACGGTCCACGCCCGGGGGAACTCGGTCATAAAATCGAAGGATGGTGGGATTAGTCGTAGGATAGAAAGCACGATTAGTCGTAGAATAAATAGTAGGATGGTAGGAAGGTCGTAGGATAGAACGTTGGATTAGTCGTAAGACAGATTCTACCTCAGGCACGAATAAAATCGTAGCATGAATCGTATCATCGTGGGACGTTATGTAGGATGGGTTGTAGGATAAATAAAAATCGTAGGACGGTAGGATTAGTCGTGGTATAGAATGTACGATTAGTCGTGGAATAAATCGTAGGATGGTAAGATGGTCGTAGGATAGAACGTAGGATAGTAGGATGGTCGTAGGATAGAGTGTGGATGGTAGGATGGTCGTATGATAGAACGTTGGATTGGTCGTTGGACAGATTCTACCGCAGGCACGAATAAAATCGTAGCATGAATCGTATCATCGTGGGAACGTTGGGATAGGCGTAGGATAGAACGTAAGATTAGTCGTAGGATAAATCGTAGGATGGTAGGATTTTATCGTAGAATGTAACGTGGGACGGTAGGATGGACGTAGGATAGAATGTTGGATTGATGGTAGGATAAATCGTAGGATGCTAGAATGGTGGTAGGATAGAGAATGATAGGATAGAGGATTGAGAATTCCCAGACCGAACACCGGGTACAATCTAATATTTTCTAAATATCATATTTTCATCATTTCGACTGTACCCGCTTGAAATGAGAATTGTTGCTAAATTGTTGCTTGCTAATTTCGTTGAGAGATAAACATTTTCTCGCGAGTTTTTTTATGAACATAGACTTGCAAAATGTTACATGTATATCAATTTCAAAACGTTAAGGAAAACGCTTTTCCTTGCACGAAATTACAGGGGTCCTGGGGCCCGACGGCTACCGTAGTTATACCCGCTGAATCATCAATCAATCCGTTTTCGGAATCTTTATTTCTCCATATCCAGACGAAGCTCGCATTCACCGAGTGCGATCAACAGCAGGGTTCAAAACTGTTGAGAATTCCCAGATCGAACACCTGGTACAATCGAATATTTTCCAAATATCATATTTTCGTTATTTCGACTGTACCCGCATTAAATGAAAATTGTTGACACGACGGTCCATGCCCGAGGGAACTCAGTCAAAAAATCGTATAAGATGTTCGGGAACGGTCCACGCCTCGGATTTTCGATAGGACGTATATTTCGAAAAGTTACGGTCCACGCCCGGGGATCTTAGCCAAAATATCTTCAAAGACGTTCGGGAACGGTCCACGCCTCGGATTTTCGATAGGACGTATATTTCGAAAAGTGACGGTCCACGTCGGGGGATCTTAGTCAAAATATCTTCAAAGACGTTCGGGAACGGTCCACGCCTCGGATTTTCGATACGACGTATATTTCGAAAATTGACGGTCCACGGCCGAGGGAACTCAGTCAAAAAATCGTATAAGACGTTCGGGAACGGTCCACGCCTCGGATTTTCGATAGGTCGTATATTTCGAAAAGTGACGGTCCACGCCCGGGGGTCTTAGTCAAAATATCGTCAAAGACGTTTGGGAACGGTCCACGCTTCGGATTTTCGATAGGACGTATATTTCGAAAAGTGACGGTCCACGCCCGGGGATCTTTGTCAAAATATCTTCAAAGATGTTCGGGAACGGTCCACGCTTCGGATTTTCGATAGGACGTATATTTCGAAAAGTGACAGTCCACACCCGGGGATCTTTGTCAAAATATCTTCAAAGATGTTCGGGAACGGTCCACGCCTCGGATTCTCGATAGGACGTATATTTCGAAAAGTGACGGCCCACGCCTGGGGAACTTGGTCAAAAAATCGTATAAGACGTTCGGGAACGGTCCACGCCTTGGATTTTCGATAGGACGTATATTTCGAAATGTGACGGTCCACGCCCGGCGGAACTCGGTCAAAAAATCGAAGGATGGTAGGATTAGTCGTAGGATAGAAAGTACGATTAGTCGTGGAATAAATAGTAGGATGGTAGGATGGTCGTAGGATAGAACGTAGGATGGTAGGATGGACGTAGGATAGAACGTAACATGGTATGATAGAACATTGGATTAGTCGTAAGACAGATTCTATCTCAGGCACGAATAAAATCGTATTATGATTATTGCAATCGATTTTATGTCTTTCGAGATGTTCCTCAGCTTGAAAATGTGATAAACACTTATCGCAAAGCCAAGTCCGATTCGTATGTTTCGATATTTGCGAATTTACTAATCGTGATAGATTTTTGATCCATGCAAAGTGATGTACGACTGTGTCATCGTCATCGCCATTCAATTCGTTGGAAACAGTAGTATTTACCATAAGCAGATGAATAGTTTTTCGATCCGAAATCTGTTTACTTAAATATATAGGCTCAACAACAGTTTTGGTCTTTTTACCTCGATGCGCGATAGCATAAATATTAATAGCTAAATTATTCATAGGCTCGAATCGCGGTACATTTTTCAGGCTCATTGGAAATTCTAACCCTTCGTATCTCAATACGTCCTTAAAATGTGGATATGATGTTTTTCTTTCACCATGATTCTTTGCAGGAAATAGTGCTGCTGTTACAGACCAGAGAAAGCAGTATGGATCGTTGTTGATGATATTGACGACCGCATGCTTGAGCTGAATATCCCTCGGTAGCTGAACGAATGTTGATGATTCTCCTTCTCGTAGTGGCACGAACTTATTCATGCAGATCAAAAGATTGTTGATTTCGGCGAGTGTCCATCCCGACTCCTTCTCTTGAAATTCCTCGATTTGCATTAATAATTCATCTTGAACCGAGTCTTTATACCACGAAGCGAGATTTGTGGTGGGGAAAATTGGTGTGTTTTTCGTGTTAAATGTTTTATTTTCTCACACGAGTTCATCACTTTTCGTTTAAAGAAATTTGCCCGAAAGTACTACATTCACCTTTAAATTTCCACTTCGATTCAACACGTTTTTCAATCGGCGCAAAATTAATATTCGCGCATCATCGAGAAATTGCGTAACATCTTTGTGCCCGAGATTTAACACTATTTCGGTTCTTATACGACTCTTAAACACTGCATCCATGTCACGCCATTCTACTTTTTTTGACGCAACACCCATACCCGAGCCAGTCTTTTGAAATTTTTCACCCAAGGAAACAAGATCAGCAATTGTTCTCTGAATTTTCATTTTGTCGTGCAACGTAAGATTATCATCGTCACGCAGAATGTTTTTCAATAATCTGACATTTTTTTTACCAGACTTTATCCATTCCACTCGTTCGGCGGGTGATGTTCTATTATTCAACATAGAGTATGCTTGTTCCATCAACCGTACCAGTCTTGCGCAACCTTCACTATCCATTTTTATGCACAAATTTTTATTTTCAAATTTATTCGTCAACGATGTTAGACGATCAATTGTTCTTTGAATTCGCACCTTATCCGCCGTCGTGAGCTCATCATCGCCCCTCAGGATGTTTTTCAGTAATTTAATATTTTTGTTACCGTACTTTATCCACCATGTACGTTTACGAGGTGATGATCTATTACTCACGGTAGAGTATGCATTTTCCATTAAATTTATCAGTCTTGCACATTCTTCACTATCCATTTTTACACTTGTAAAACGCGAAACTCGGAAAATTGGTACAGTGAAACTTTTAGATGTGCTCTCGAAAGATAGTTGGAGACTGGACGAATTTCCTCCAAAACTAGGGTTTATAGGCAGGGTGAGGGAGTATATATGCATTGTGACGGGAATTTTTCTTACTTACTCCTACTCCGAACCCTCATCTTTCTCGAGAGCTACGAACACCCTGTATACCGGGTGTCCGAACGGTACTCGAGAACTCTAACAAGCAAACGATAGCGAAACACGATATCTCGGTAGCTACCCATCACCTTCGGCCGCGCCGAGGTCGCTCTCCCCGTGTCGGTCGGGCGCCAGTCCCCTTTTTTGTCGCCGGTAGGGACGAACCGGACTAAACAGCGGGGAGGGTAGGGCTCGACCCCCTCCTAAACGTGACTTTTGTTCTCCCGGAGGGGCTAACCGGGGTGCTTTTGTGTCGCCGGGTGCACATAACCGGACCATCCCCCGGAAGGGTAGGGCTCGACCGCTTCCGGTGCCCCGTGTCCTGGTGACCCGGTACGGAGCGATCCGGGACCCCGTTTTACTACAGGTGGAGCGAGCCTGGACGATAACGCGTCGGTAACAT
>JABMBV010042845.1:0-14596 GCA_018906735.1 Mesochorus sp. PSUC_FEM 10030011
ATAATATATATAAAAATATAAGACATACATTTTAATAGTGGAATACCTTCATCATCCCGCAATTGTCAACTAGATAATCGTCGCGCTTTTCGTTGCTTTTTCGACTTTTCTTAGTTTTCCATAGGAATTCTGTACCAAGCTTATCATTCGCACAGCATCCAGCCCGGATGGTCGTCAGGGATTAAGCTTTCGTTCTATCGTATTCACGACGTTAGAAAACGAGAGCCAAGCTCCCAGCCACCTCTCCCTCTGGTCCAACCCTTGCTTTTCATCTTGGTGTACTATTATGACTCCAACGTTGTACGAGTTAAAGACCTCATTCTCTCTCAGTCTCTCTCTCTCTCTCTCTTTCGTGCTTTCTCTGTGGGGAAAAAGAGAGTCCAGAACCCCGGGCATTGTTAAGTTTGTGAGGCGAAAGACTTAAAAATTCTAGTGGCTCGAGAGGACCCTTGCCATTCAAGAGAGGCGGCGGCGACAGAGAGATAGGAAAAAAAGAGGAGCGAGAGAGAGAGAGAGAGAGAGAGGGAGAGCTTTGGACGACTACTCGTCCATGCGCTTCTTCCATCTATCTTTCTTCCTCGTATTTCTTCTCTACGAGAGTTGCAAAGCGGTTATATATGCTGCTATCGTAATACTCAGAGGGTAAAGGGTTTTCTTGGCTGTTCTCTTGGTCGCCTCTTAGACAGAAGATGTAACGTGAGGGACTAAAGGAGGACGTAAGATTCTACGACTATCTCTATACCCCCTAGGTCAGAATGGTTCCCGAACTTTTTCACGTGGCAGAGGTGTGCTAAGCTGCTAAAAGAAATTATCTAAATCCATAGATTCATTTCTCGAAATCATTTCATTTATTGCTTTCTTCATTTAATTGACACACGTTTTTAATATATATTCACAATTTTTTAAATACAAATTAATTGCTATTAAGGTTAATGAAATATGACAAGGCAATCTTGCGTATCGGGAAGCACAACAAAATGTTTGCTTCCACTGTAACAAATGACGTGCGTTCAAGTGTAGGTATACCAATGCACAAATCGTACTTTCGGCACGCAACAAATGACATACGGCCAATGCAGAAATTTTTGTGTTTCAGCCCGAAAATTGATTTCAAGAATACGTATTTTCTACATCAATTTTAGTACCGAAAGTTTAACACTTCTGCATTGGTCGCGCGTGTCATTTGATGAGTGCCCAAAGTAAGATTTGTGCATTGGTATATCTTCACCTACGCACATGTCATCTGTTACAGAGGGAGCAAAAATTTTGTTGTATTTAATTTATAAAGCAATTAATAAAATGCTTTCAAATAATGAAACGATGGACGAAAAAGAAGTAAAATAAAGATATGATCAAAATTACTTTTTTTTCTTCAAATTTCATTTTTTCTTACAATAAAATTTTTCTTTATATTTTTGCAAATATTTGCTTTTTTGTGCATTTGTTGCCTGCCCTGACCAGCAGCATTCGCTTCGCTCGTGCCACAAATGTCGGGCCAGGCATTAATACATTTATAAATGCATATTTGTCTGTCGTACTTTCGATCGGCTATGAAGAAAAATAGTATTCGAATCGTGCATACCTATACACTACACGGGCAAAAAGTTTTAAAGCCCTGAACTGCGCGTCTGGTGTAGGAATCTCAAACTTTCTGCTCTTGTGGTGTAATATACTATTTTATCGCTTATATGACTTGATTATAAATCTTTCATTCACGTATATAATTTTTAGATTTTGTGTCTCTACATAATTTTGCCAAACTTCAATGCTCTTATGTATATCTCTCTGTGACGTCAAACTATTCTCTTCGAGGTTCACGTGAACTAAATTTTCGTGTGTCGAAGAGAGAGCAAGAGATAGAGAGTGACCGAGAGAGAGAGAGAGAGAGAGAGAGAGAGAAAGCAGTTCTCAGAAACATAAATGCATTCTGGCTTTGGTCAGAAGGTATTTCTCGAGTTCAAAGGTACTCTCTGGACGAACATAGATGTGAGCCTAGCGCGAATACACGTGTGTACAGTATTTAAATGGAATTTGAAGCGATAGGCGGTAGTTATCAAAGTCCCTCTGAATATTCGCGTATACACCATTGCAGTATCCAAATATAATGTTATATCTAGCTTGCATCTCGTATTTCTGTTTAGGGAGCTTCGTAGAATCTCTCCTGAAGCTGCGAATCTCATGAATACGTTTATGGTTTCGTCAGTGGAAAATTGTACGCGTAGTATTTTCTTCCATATTATATAAGTTGATATTAACCCATGTAAGTTTCACTTTGAAAAAATTACGTAAAAGTCCTATAGGATAAAATATACCCCAGCCTCTTTGTAATGTAATAAATTATATAAAAATTTGAAGAAAAAAATTTTTTTAATACTTTTTTTAATAATGTACTTTCAACTATTTTCTAAAAAAGTATAACGATTTTTTTCAAAAAGCGACTACCTCCAGATAACCTGACATATCCCAATATTTTGAATTTTATGGGAGGTATTCCAGGTCAAAAAACAGTTGGGGTATATTTTATCTCTAGTAACTATTACGGGTTTAAAATGTATCTATATATTAAGTGACGAGCTATTAGATAAAATAAAAAAAATCGATATAATTATTTCAAGAAATTCCGTAGGATTTCATTTTGAATCAGAAAAATACTAGAGAGTCGTTAAACTGACTAATGGAAAAAACGAATCGTAAAGGAAAAAATCTTTTCATCCCCATACGGTCGTATAAAAAATGGAATAGCGTACGCAGGGCTCTGGCAAAAGATATCATAACGACGTGGAATACGGGGCTGGCCCTCAGAACGACGCAGATCCACCATTCGAATGGCTCCTTCGAGACCCTTCAATGTCTACTCGTTTTCCCTCGAACATTTGCTATAAAGCTTCATTTATATACGTCCGACCCTAAAGTCTTTTTTTTCCCTTCAGAGTTGCCGTTAAATTTCTGCAGAAACTATGGTTTAATAGCTTCCGGAAATTAAAGAAAAAAGGGAGAAGAACAGCTGTCCTTAACGATAGGAAGACCGTTGCTGGCTCGATGACAGCATCAGAAAAAGAATAAACGGGGAAGGAGTATATCTAGAGCGACAAATGGTTCATCCTCAATGAGCCTCCATCCTATCCTTTGCCTTCTCCCTTTCTCTTTCTCTCTCTCTCCCCCTCTCTCTCTCTTCCTCGCTTCCCCTCTCTTTTTCTCTATGTGGAATGTGTTTGTGCACTATCAAGCTCACTTCATCTCGTCCTCGGTGGTTCCGTCGGTTCATCACTCCCTGGGGGACTTGCTGACCAATTCCTGTGGTCCGTTGGCTCGAGGACCCATCGATTTCCACATGATGTTGAACACACTAGACCGTTTAACACCATCAGGCTATCTCCCTCCCATTTGGCGCGTGTAAGACTTCACCAAGCCACAGTAATACTGGTTCCCAACCGTAGCCACAAATACACCTAATCACGTGTAACACCAAACGTTTCGGACTGTCCAACCATTTTCGAAGGAGTCTCCTTCTATCTCTCTCTCTCTCTCTCTCTCTCTCTCGCTTTTTTTACTCATTTAATTTGTTATTTTTTAATGTACTGATTTCGACTGCTCAGTGCAACTTTGAAATTTTAGCATCAAGACTTTTTTGTGAGTGATTACCTCATTTTATGTGTTATGGTATTTATGCCTGACATATTTTTCTTTATATTGTTTATTGTACACTATTTATTGTTTGACATCTCTCATCCTACTGTATACTTATTAATATTATTATTATATTTTGTTATTTTGTGTATGATGAACCATAGTTAATTTGTTAAACTATGGTACTTCCGATATTTAGCCCAAGGCTTATCTGTCCAAAATATAATAAAATTCTATTTATTAATTTACTCATACTCTCAAGAATGTTTTCCTATGTAGCTAATTGGAATCTTCTTCGGGACACAAAACTATGGTTTCTTGCAACGATAAATTCTACTGAATGTCCCCTGTAACTTCTAAATTATAGGTTGACTCAATTTACAATAAATCGATAAATTCGATGCGGAAGATTTATAAAATTTTTAAAAATGTAGGTTTATTGATGTAATTTTTATATCAGTAGTGGGCCTCTCGAACGTGAGTCTATTTTATGTACCTACTCGTATGTATCGTGAAAACATTTTTTCAACAATATCGAGAACGAGTATCGTGTTACAGTGTCGACACTGGAAACGCTCTCGTTGTCCGAATACACGATATCCGCTAACACCATACAGAAGATCCTGTTTCAAACAGCGTTGGGAGCATTTGAATCTCAGCACTCCCGGGACTAGAGGAGCTTCGGTATTCGATCGAGTACTACCAACCCCAGACGGGGTTGCATACCACAATGCATCCTTGCCGATTATTCCCCACCTGCGATCACGCTACGGTGGTTTCCCTCGTCGATCGCTATCGAAAATCCCGGAAGATCCGGACATGCTTCTCTCCCGCATCAGAATTTCGGTGTAGTCGAGCCGAATGCATATTGTCCTAAAGTTTATAGGGAATTCGTGTATATGTGGCTTAAAAATTATCTATGCAAATCATGGATACATCTGTTTGCACAATTGACCAGTCGAAAAGTTGATTTTACTATATAATTAATTACTTTGGAGGATTGAGAGCTAATTCGAATTTCTCAAGCGTGCAACATCGAAACTATCTAATATTTTTTGCGTTGTTAATCTTATCGTGTGAATTAAGAGAATTAGCCAGCATCAGAACATCGATTTTAATATACAATTTATAGAATGCCTATCGCGCAAATATGCTGCGCAGCACATTTGAGTTCCAATGAAATTTTTTATTGGTACAATGCTTTAAAAATTCCAAATGGAGCAACCATTTCAAGATTGGCCTATAACTTTGAAATGGGAATCTAAAAAAAGAACATGCTGCGCTTCGGTGAAGCCAATCATTGTGAAGAAAATAAGACATAAAGTAGAATTTATCCAGCGGTGCATTCCAAATTCTGCGCAAAGAAAAAACGAGAACAAAGAAAAAAAGAGAAAAACCTCAAAACTTGGGTTATTCGGGTATTGGTACAACTTAAGAATTCTAACCAGAACCCACAAATTGTCCATTCAACATATCAAATAATAATGTACTAATTATATTATAAAATTTAACTTAAATTTTTTTACAGAGCCATGGTATTCCGTAGAATGGGTTTAAAGTTATTAATTTTCTGATTTTTGGCCATATTGCTGTACAATAAAGTACGCGGCTGATCAGAATATTTTACTAATTTCGTTTTTAATAACTTGGCATCGAGACACTGCTACGTCTCTCCATTTGTAAGCATTCTACAAAGTTTTCAAATAATTTTTGAAAATCAATATTTAGAGGGTGACTGATTACCCTTAAGCGATGAATAAATATTCGATAAATTATGAGGGAGATGGATGATTTTCAATGTATGATAAAGCATCAACGTGTAAAATTATACGGACAGTCCAACGTGCGTCTCATGAGTTTGAACAGGCTCGTGAGATGAGATATCAAGGATTTCAATCATCCCACCCGGCTCAGTGTCGCGTCTACACACTTTGGTGTACAACGTTGTTAAGGGGAATGGTACGCAGAAGGGACATCGTATGGGAGGCAGCGAAGCGAAGTATCCTTCCGTCGTATTCATCGTTACAGGGGCAAACGACCGATGGAAGGATCTCCGGTATTTGGTCAGGCATTGGGAGCAGCTTAACGCTTGCAAATGTATTCATACATCGGTTACAGTTACGGAAGGCGGAGAGCAAGAGAGGGAGGGGCTGGACGACGACGATTTTAGTCCCTGTTTATATTCCATGTATTCTACGACCTACAGCACAAGGCTAAGATCGAGGGCGAATCTAGAGACTGTATAGAATAGCCGGACTCCAGCCAAACCGGAGGACAGTCTCTGGCTGGCAAGCGCGGGTCTCCGCTTTTTCTTCCCCTGTATTCGCCAGGCTTTCGTCGTTCCTTTCACTCCCTTTCGTTCTTCCCTCGTTATATTCTGGCGTACGTTCAAGTGAAATGCATGAGTTGAGAGACTGGTAGAGCGCGTGAAAAGAGTCGGAATCGATGACGCTAAGCCGAGGCATGATTTCTTTTTGGTCTGTTTTGATTGCGAGAGCAGATTAAAAATACATATATGATGATCGAGAATATCGGAAAGGCCCAGGGAAAGAGGGGATCTATCTAAATTTCTGGTTGTTGAGTGCATAGTTGGATATATGGTCGATGTATTGTTATGCCGTTAGTGAAAAGTTAATTTTTGAAATAAGTAATTTATAAAAAATCATTAAAACTAACAAAATTTCATTAAAACGATGATTTTAAACTAAATCTTAATTTATTCTCGATATAATTATCCGTTTTATTCTGTTTTGTTCTTTCTTATTATTATTTTCATGTTTACTTCTTCATTCTTCCGTTCTGAGTTTTATTCTGGACTGAATAAAAAATGTATTAAGTGAGGAGCGCATAAAAAATGATGCACTCGACAAAATTCATTTTCTCACGAAAAAACTGCAGTCGCTAAGTGACTGCAACCTTGAACAGTTACCTAATTCTGATTTCTATTTTATTGTGAGAACGGAAATTTGGAGTAAAGTACTGTCTGAAAAAGATATATTAAATATGATCTTCGTAAGATTAAAACATTTAAATAAAATAAGATGTCAGCATAACAATATATACGACATGAAAAGGGTGAACCACTGTCGGGAAATCGATTGGGCAAAAAGGGCTTTTCACCAGACGGATACAGCCGATGAAGGAGAAAAAGAAACAAAAAAAGCTGTCGGTGCGAAAACAAAAAAGAAAGGGGGCAGAGAATGTTTGGAACAGACGATTGTGCGGCTCTAGGCGAAGGCCGAGAATGGCGCAGCGGAAAGAGATTTTCGCGCCCCGAGCTGGCAACAAGCCCGTAGAAAACTGGAGACAAACGATTATTTCGGCCCCCGAACGTGTTCTATGGTAACAACCGAGGAAAATAACGCTGCAAGATAAGCAGTCGGAGTCATTGAACCCTGGCGATTGACCGCTCTGGGGATTGTCGATGCATTGTAAGAAAGCGGGTGACCATAAACAATGTTATTGGAATGGGGTTGAGGATAAAGAAGGTTTAGAATAGAATTTCTAAAGTAAGAAATAATTAAAAAAAAAAAAACAAATAATACATACGCGAGTCTGCCGAATTACATATTTATTTGAACGTCGCTGTATTTGAATCAACATCTCTCAGACAAATAATATTTGCACGACAAAACAAAAGATATGTATATGTAATTAAAGAGCGTTGTAGTACGCCACAACAATTGTTTTGCGATCTTGAGACTTTGTTCCACAAATTTGCTCACTCCCGTCAGCTTTGAAGCACGCATTGCCTTTCCGCATACGCGCCTCAATTCTGAATAAATATTCCATCAGAGCGAGTCTTCCCCTTTCCACTTTCGTTCTCTCCTAAAAGCACCGAAAACTTTCTCGTCTCCGCGTGTGTAGAGTGTAAATACTGATTCGGTGTAATCGTCATTCGTCAGCGATGTGAGGCTGTTGCTTCCTCCGATGTCATCAGACATACACACACATACACACGCGTCCCGAATTGTCTCCGGGTTCTCGAAGCCATCTTCTTTTTTGCTCCGTTCCTAATTCGTACTACGCCCAAAACCACCTACGAGTTATCAGTAACTTTCCACTTTAACTGCGAGAACAATTCGTAGGCAAAACAATTAAGCTTTGCATCGTAGAGCGAAACTCTCGCCTACAGCGCGGGACGACGAGACATACATCCGAAAGTTTAACGTCGTTGGCGGAGCGACCGACAACGGCTGCTGGTCGTTGGTAACTCGCTTGCAAACGAGAAACGCTGTCGTCACCCCTTACCTTCTCCTCCTCGCGTGATCTAAATATATAGGTCGGATGAGATTCCCCCGAGTGTTGTTTGCGTTCCCCGTATACATGTGTATCCGCAAGATGCTGCACCAAGTAATTGTGTATTCAAGCAGGCATTGGATGACCGTTGCAGGTGTGTATGTACAGAGATGATGCGACGGGGTGAAACGGTGTTTGAGAAATCCTGAGCTATACGCTTTCACTTAATGTGCATACTTATACGCCTGTGGTGAGAGCAGAGTAAAGGGAGGGTTGGAAAGAGGAAGGGATTTCCCGTTAATTCTCGAGTATTAGCTAATCACGATAGTAAGTTGCAGAGTGGCACTTGCCGGAATGAACGCGGACCATTAGATTTGCCAAGTTTGATTGGATAAACCGAGTTAACGCGAATGCAATTATATAATCATGGAGGTTGGATGACGCTTTTAGGATTAAACCAGTGCGTAATGCTTCGTGCAGTTGATGGAAAACTTTCACCTGAACTGTTGCATAGTTCTTGCTGATCAAATTTCAAAGATAAATGTCTTTGGCATGGCAAAAGCTTTGATAATGCAAATATCGTTTCAATGGCATTCTTGTTGGAATACAACGCTCTTGTTGTTCGGCGATACATGGATCTGACCAGATTCCCAGCTCAGTCGTAAAGCTGCCTGTGGGAAGCTTCAATGCGCACAGGTCAGACGAGCTTATCTGCATCTGCGGTCCTATCTATTGATGGCGTCGTGAATCGATCGCAGCTCGCACGTATATTATTCGGTCTTGAGTGCCAGCCAGGTTCCTCCTGGCTCAAGCGGCGACAGCTCTTAATGATAGGTACCGAGCCAACCAGAGCCTGTGTATTCACATTGTCCGGTCAATGAACGGAAGACACGACCTCTACTCCATTGTTGCGCACTCGGCGCTAACAAGATATATGTCATATATGTATACAAGGTGTGTTCCAAAATAAACAGAAAGTTCTTTAAAGTAGTCGCTTTCAGTGGCACCGTCTAAATATAACTTATTACGTGGGATAACTACATTCGTATAGAAAAATAGTGGTCAAAATACGATCATAGTGGTTTGGTGTGACGCGTCATGTGATAGTCAGCCATTTTATGTAAATGCGTATTTATCATGTGTGGCCACAGGTATTTTTTTTTTAAACAAACGTTGACTTCTTCTTTCTTATTTTGTGACAATTTTTTCCCTCAATCATGATCCATCACATACAATTCACTTACTTACATTTTCCGAGTTCTTCGAACAATGACACTTATTACACTATATCTTTGTAATTGGTACAAGAATGAATATTGAATGCTTGTGACTGATTTTTTCAATTAAACATTCAATGTTCACTATCAACCTCGTATTCATCTGATACGGCACCGTGCGACTTTTACTTTTTTGGTAAAATGATTTTGCCAATAAAAGAAAAGGATTTCAATGATGTAAATGCCACCCAAAAGGCTTGTATCAATGACTAAAAATAGTTTCATTTCAGGTGGAATAATTTCGCTTCTACCAATTATTTGTTTAATTTAGAGCACACATTGTATAAACTTATATGTATATGTATAAATCAGCCAATTTATCCTTTATTCTACAATACCATTTTTCGTTGCGTATCATTTATTTATGATTTATCTGTAAAATAATAAATTTAATCAGGATATATATGGCGAATTACCAGGGCTGTATATAGAGCCATAGAACAAAGACACGCGCGTTTATGCTCTCACACATTACCACACTATGAAGGGGTCAACGGATTTCAGAGGCAACTAACGGGATTACACCCAGCAGACCGGATGTAGAACGCGCATACACGCGCCTACGTTTATTCCCTCGGGGATCGCGAGCTCTCGCGAATGTTTAACAGCAGCAGAGAGATGCAAGCATCCGAACGCGGAAGCGGCGCGTGAACGGAAACTGTGTTTACGTGCGATCTCGCGATGATGCATCGGAATGCCGGTAATTCGCACGATCCAACTCGACCCATGGCTCTTCGCATACCAACCGTAATGCTTGGCTCCATATGGGCTTCTCTCGTTGCCTTACACATTTGGTTCGACCCTCTATCCTGTAACCTATTCGCATAACGCCCTCCTTCTCCACGTTTTGTCTCTCTTTCTCTCTCTAGAGGATCGTAACTTTTCAGGACACGTATCATTCGGGATTGATTCGAAACACCTACGTGCCAACTAATGACGCGGTTATTGTTTGTACCGAAAGGACAAAATCATCCTGAGGATCGTCGCTTCTAACTGATACCGAATAGTGAATTTCTTAAAGAAAATCTTTATATATAAAAAAGAGCGTGGAAAAATATGCAGTTCTCAATATTAAGATTAGGAAAATTGGAGCCTTCTGCGCGTTGGGAAAAAATTTTCTTAGAGAACATTCTCCAAAGGTCCAGGGAGCAAAAAAAAGTCGAGCCAACGTCGTCCAGAATATATGAAAAGCTTCTGTATTGCCCTATCCTCTTCCTCCTCTCTTTTTCTATCGTCCGGCTGCATCCTTCACAGAACTTTTCTCTGTACGATGCCTTCTTATTTTGGACGAGCTTTGAAAACATATTCATATATATATATACATATTTGTGGCAAAGGGGACCGTTGGCAGAAATGGAAGAGGACGAAAAAGGATGAGGAAAAAGCTCACCGTGACGAGGATTTGCTCGAGCTTGCGTTACGTGTTCTGAATAACGATCATGGGTCCGACTGCGGGAAAAGAGGAAACGAAAGTGGAAGAAAGAGAGAGAGAGAGAGAGAGAGAGGAGAGAAGAATAAAATGAAAACGCGTAGTATATTTACTTTCATAAATTCCTGTTCCTATTCGCTTCCCGGAACCCTTTTTTCCACATCAACCTGATCCTTTTCTCCTCTACTCTCTCTCTCTCTCTCTCTCTCTCTCGTTCGTAACCCACCCCCAAATGCGTTCGTGTGTGGATGCGTTTGGGGAACGAAAAGGGAATGTTTGCACGAGCGAAAGCCAATAGAGACCTCGCTCTGGGTGGTCGTTTCTATAATCCTGCCTGGATTCTGGTTGAACTGTGGCCAACGCAGAGGGAACACTCGACAAACGGGAAGAGGACGGTTAGCTCGATTGTATACGCTTCAATGCAGCTTGTGCCCCGTACACCCGATTACTAATTAATGCTCGATGCTCTGCCTGACACCGTAGACTGTATGTGTGTACTATAATATGCGGCGTGTGTATGTAACTTCGTTATACCCTAAGTACCGCATCGTATAATAATACGTCGTTGTATTGAACGATAAAGCAACAACATACTTCCCCTCCATTCCATTTCCTCTTTCTCTCCCTCCCCCTCCCTCACTCCCTCTCTCTCTTTCTCTCTCTCTCTCTCTTCCTCTTTCTCCTCATCCGGATGGCCTCGGTCAATGCACTCGCGATAATGTGTTCATTCACCCTTCCCCGATCTCGAAACCATCGATATCCTTCATTATATCCTGGTAAATCAATTCATTTACCCCCCAGGCTCCCTTCAATATATTCCGGTTATCGAAACTGTCCAAATAGGGTAAAAAAAAAACAAGAATCTGAAGAATTATTCATGGCTCTTTGCCAAAAAAGAAAATACTGATTAATATTCGCTAAAATTAGCATTAGGTTTCTATAATATTTGAGGTTTTCTTATTGTTATAATTATAATAGTATAAGAAAAATACACGTAAAATCATGAGATTTAATTTTTCTAAAAGAATGTATTGAATATTTATATTAATGTTTTCAAACATCATAGCAAGTCGTGTAAAAAATGTATGGGAGATTCTGGAAAGTTACGATATTTAATAGTAAATATCTTGTTTTTTGAGTCGTTGAAGCTTCTTAAAATTTTACATAAACTTTGGTACGATCATCAACAAGGTTCAAAAAAAAATTCAGGACAATCTTATAGACTATCCTATAGACATTCTTGTATTTGTTGCGTGTCTATACAGAAAGAATTTTTATGTTCATTTTACTGTGAAATCACAGTAACAGGAAAACACACCTACAAATTTCCAGATTTTTAAATAACAAAGGGTAAATTTTTATAAGAACAATTTATTGTCATCTTGTATAAATTTGAAATATTTTCAAGCATTTTTACAGAAAAAAAACAGTAAATTTTACCTACTATAAACATTACCATAATAAGTGAAAAAAAAGTATTTAATATAAATGTAAGTTTACATTACGTATTGTAAAATTTTCGTACTTTTTGTGATAATTTGAAAGGAATGTTTAAATTTTACGTATATCTACCAGAATTTTTACAGTTCTCTCAGTAAAAATCATTTGAATTTAGATTGCGTGGCTAAGTATATAGCTAGGAATTTTAGAAATTTTAAGTTAATGATTTTAATTCATTCCGTGTAGTTTTTAATTCGATGATTCATTCCCTCGATTGAATCTTCCTTGAATCTTTCTATCACTGCTATTCTGACAACTGATACTCCGCGTTGATGTATTTCGTGTGTCAATGTCAGTCCTCACTCGTTCATCGTACACGATTCCCGTTTTTACAACCCTAAGTGTTAGCTCGCTTGAAAAAGTGACTAGTTTTTCCTTCATACGCAGCAGGTGTCCTTTTGCCCTCTTTTTCTTTATTGCTCCTTTTTTTTACTCTCGGGAGCTTTCAACATTAAACTCTTTGGCGAATAACGATTGTTTCAAGTTTCAATGGCTCGCGAACTTTATCGTTCGGTGCTTGATTTTTTCATGGAGAAACTTTCCCAGGAGGATTTTTCGATTGTCCTTGAATGGTTGGATACCGAGCGATTTGAAATTTTGAATGACCAGGGGTTCGCCGTCATAAAAAAAAATACGAAAAATAGGACATTTTTTATAAGGCGATCATATATGGGAAATTACAAAAAAAATAACATCGGTTATTCGAATAAAAAATTAACTGTTATGCGTTTACAAATTCCTATGGATGAGAGAGAAAAAAAAATATCCGATGATCGTCACACAATAAAAATAGCTGAGACCACTGTAAATTTTTATTATCCGAATGATTCGAAAGTACGTAAACAATAAAAAATAAATAAATAAATAAAAAATACGTGCCCAACTATGAATCGTTTTTTTTATCGTGGTCGAGTTTATGATAGGATTTAAATAACAATAAAACGCCCATACGTCGAAACTCGATGACTAATTTTTTTTTTCTCTATATCGAACTACAATGTATATCGAGACTTGAACGATTCGAATTGCAAAACGATAAAAGAAAAAAAAACGATAAAAGTGAAAGAATAAAAAAAAATGTTACCGAGATAAGAAACGATGGAATTGAGCGGTTAATTCTTGAGGATAATAATGCAAGCAGCGCATTCTCACACGCGTATGTAACTTGGCGAACGTATAAACTTACGTGCGTACAATCCATTCTCATTTTTCATTACCTTGAACCCCGCAGTAACTCGACATGTTATTTTCTATGGAAATCTGACGGAGGGTAGAAAAAAGCAATCGCGTGTAATAATTGCGTAAATATCCCCACCCTATATGAGATTTTCGCGTGCGTCTTAATAACTTTTGCCGATCGAACGTACAGCGAGCGAAAAGTCTTACGCGATCAACGATGGGGAATATTCTAAAGGCACGATAATAATTTTTTTTAATAATTATCTAGTTTGGTGACTTTTCCGATAATTCAGTCAAAAACTTTTTTTTTTATTATTTTTTCCTTTATTGGATTATACGTTAAGATATTCCGACGAAGAAGTTGAAATTTACGATTAATAATATTTTGTTACATATTTTTACTATATATTTCTTTTTATACAGATCCATAAGAGCCCATATTAAAAGTTGTTATTCTCTAAATCAAATATATTTTACAACTATAACCGATAACGCCTTAAATTTTGTTTTAAATATTGCGGATTGATATCTAAGAGCCTTCACAGAAACTTTTCAATTAATTAATTATCCAAAGAAAAATTAATTCTAATGAATTTACGTACACTTTGTACATACTGTTACCATTATAACTGAATGGTTTCCTTAATGGTGCTCGCGATGAAGAAAACTAAAACAAATGAAAAGATAAATATTGTCCTCTATATATGTGTATGTGGCTTATCGTAAAGTACACTTGATGCCGACGTTCAACGGTGATAAATTATCGCTGTGGTTAACGCTCGGCAATTAGCTTGATCCCATTCTCCCCTCCAAAGCGTCCAACCCTCATTGCAGCCCTCCGTGCATCGCGCTGAATAGCTTTGTTGTATGGACGCATAAATGCAGTTCAGGCCAAAGAGGCTTTGATAAAGTTCATCGCGTTTAATTTACCGTATAGTAAACATACCATCCCTTTATCTCATGTACCTCCTCCTCCACCTCCTTCTCCCTCTCCACCTCATGAACTGGAAGCGATACACTTGTAATTTGTGGAGTGTATGCTGCTGATTATCGTCAACATTTTATACGTAACGTTCGATGGCTTGTCACGGCTCTGACAATTTTATACACTTCTCCATTAATTGATTGGATTGACCATTAAACGAATTCACTGTTTGATGGATAATTGGCGTTGAAAATTAATGATTTAGACGAATGATTCCAAATGCATTTGCCACAGACCTCGTGAATTCGATGGACGAAATTTTTGTGGACATCGAACATGATTAATCAATGACTCATTTATTAATGTTAAGAAATGTCTGTTTTATAAAAGCCAAATGGCTATCCAATGATGATTTAATTA
>JABMBV010042956.1:0-14593 GCA_018906735.1 Mesochorus sp. PSUC_FEM 10030011
TATATATATAATATAGAGTCGCCGCCACCGCAGAACGTCTTTGCACGGACGAGGCTACAGCAGGAGGAAGGCGCCTCAAGCCCATCACTGTATAGGGGCTGAATGCGTTCCAAAGAGCAGAAAGAGAGAGAGAGAGAGAGCGAAAGAGAGGGTGCAAACTTGCTGAGGAATAATAATACACGCGGTCGCATGAAAATACGCGAGTCCGGGATTTGGCGGGGAGGTGGGCGTAGGGAGAGAGGGAGAGGGTGGTATGTATACCGAGACGACGGGAGGCATAAAAAAATCTGAATACATGAAACGTAATGCAGCGACTCAGGGAATATAAGCTTTCCCGCGCTTTACTTACGTTTTCCAACCGACCGATGTCGCGGCAAATCGAACTTTCGGTCCAACTCAACTTTAATATTTCTCTTTCCCTGCTTTCGAAAAATGATATTATATTGAAAAAAAAAAAAACATTGCCTCAGTTGGATACAATATGAAATATCTGAAATATAAGAACGAACGATTGTTCCGATTCATCATCGACAAAAGATTCTCCGAATCATAACCTCATGATTGTGCCTTTTTGGTAAATGTACTTTGGACGGGGATTTGCAATATTTGCAAAACATGAAACATACATGAGAGGGAGGGTAGAGAAAAATCGAGACGAGACGTACCTGCTGACAATGGGGCAAGTAAAAAGGAGAGAGAGATAGCCAGAGACGGGGTGACCAGACTGACGAAATCAGAGGGAGGAAGAGAAAGAGAAAGAGAGAGAGAGAGAGAGAGAGAGCGAGAGAAAGGCTCACAAGAAGGAATATGGGAACGTTGAAACGTGGAAGGAAGGCAGGAAGGAAGGAAGGAAGGAAGGAAGGAAGGAAGGAAGGAAGGAAGGGCGCTCTGTGAGCTCACCGTGGGCCAGAGCGGACCCGTTGCTCCGCCTATCAGTGCGCCGCCTCGCGGTGGTGAATACATTTAGCCTGGTTAGTTTACAAATGAATACAGCGATTGAAGCAACTTATAATATCAATGTACTCGGATCGTCTCGCTCTCTCCCGTGAGTGAAAACGGGTCTGCTACCCCTACTGCGCCTTTTGCCAACCACGTTCCATCTTTCTCTGTCCCTTTCTCTTCGTCTTTAGGCAAGCACTCTACTCTGCTCTCCGTCTCCCCTGACGTTCGTCCGTTCGCCTGTTCGCCCACTCCCGCAGGGCCCTCCATACAGAATGGCCATATTAACTTGATAATTAGCTCGGTTATACGACTTGCAGATGAGGAAAGACTCTCCGGGACGGACGTCGGGCTACCCCTACCCGGGGTTGAGCGCGGTGGCGTCGACGACGACGTCGACGCCAGTAACGCCGGCAGTGTTCCTTGCTCTGCTCTCCCAACTATGCTATGCCTCGGCACAGTCTCACTTTCTCTCTCTCTCTCTCTCTCTCTTACTCTCTTTTTCTCTCTCAGCTTTCTCTCTTACTGACTACGTTTTCGCGGATGGATATAGAGAGAACCCTTAGTTCGTATTCCTCGCCCTGTCTGCCAGCACACCCCTGTGGTGTCCCGTAACTCTATCGTTCAAATGTTCGCCACATACTTTCCGACGCGGTACCCCGACGGGCGATCTCTATCATTTCTGTTCATAAGTCCGTACGTGTTCGAACGTTCGGGTGCTCTTTGGCAGCTTCTCGAGCTTTGTTCTCCATTTTTATTTCCGCTGGGTTCGGAAACCATCGTCGATTTAATTGTATCAACATGGAGGTTATGTGGACAAAAAAAATTTACCGTGACAAATAATCACTGTCGCGTGTAAATATATCGCTTACTATTGAAGCGTATCGGCCGATCACGACGTATGGATCTCTTCCATCGTAACCCCAGGACGCCGCAATGAGCTCACACACCTTCGTCGTGACGAAGAAGATACCAACGACAGAGGGCGGGAGGGGGTGGGGGATACAGGTGGCGCGGGGAACTTTGAATTCCCCCACCACGTGTTCGTGAATGCCACGTGGTACGATATGGTTCAGCAACGGGTCAAGACAAGACTCAAATCTTCAACGTTATTCTGTGTTGTGCCAATACTTTGGAATATTTTCAACGATTCGACGATTATATTGTCCGGAATGATCGAGTGAGTAAGTGCGCCACGTACGCGGTTTGAGTGATAAACGAAATATTGCAGTGGTGAAAAACGTGTATGGCCAAATGTTTTTTTTTCCTCTCGTGAAGACGCATCTACGTGCGTCATCATAACCACGTGGTGTAACGTGGGACAAGCAAATATGAAGACGCAAATCGGTATTTTTCGATATTCCCGGGATTATCCGGAAAATACCTCATATCTCATGTACGAGATGGACGATTGGCAATCTTAGAAGAAAATTGGACACGCGGGGTATGGATACATGAAGAAATAACGACCGGATCAATGAGAGATATGAGATGATGGGTAAAAATCACGATTCTGCTGATCTCCGGAGAGCATGTTGGCTATACGAGACGACGCCGTCGAGGGGCTGTCTCGATGTACGTGTGTTTGTATGTCTCTGTTTCGCCGGGCGTGTAACGTGTCCTCAAAGAGATCGCGCGATGGCCTTTCGAACGATCGTACGGGAATACAAAGTACGCGACGTAGGCGCATTCCGGGAGATGACTGGCATTGAGAAGCGACTTGTGGAGCCGCACCCGCCGTTTCTCCCGCTCCCCTCTAACCGTCGTGAGCAACCGCACCCGCCGCCACAACGGCCAACGCTCGGAATACAGAAGATGGCGGCCATATTATAGGGGGGCTCCTACTCGACTCAACTCTTTCTCTCTCTTTCTCTCTCTCTCTCTCTCTCTCTTTCCCTCTTCCTCTCCCTCTCTTTTCCCTCAGATCGGTCCTCTGTCACCGTCTTTGCTTCTTCTCTCTGCTCGCAATCTTCACTGATCCCCGAATACCGCTGATGATACTGCTGCAAGCCTTGAGAATCTTCTACGTGTTGAACGCCCTAGCGACAAGAGCCACAAGGACAGAAGCTTCACACATAAACGACATGAATACGTCGGCAGAATAGCTTTGCCTGTACCTAAAGATGCTTGAACAATTCTAACACATTTTCGGATGTTTTCTTTCTTATTTTTTTATTCCTTTTTCACTAATCTGCATCAATTCCTCATTTTTCATATTACAACCGGATACCGTAACCCCAATTTAAAATATTATTAATTCAAGATGATAATAATAACAGTGATGAGAGTGCGTAAGTCGGAATGAAGAGCGGGATACGTCAGTGGGAATGAAAAGAACACAGTCGCATATGACTCTTGTTGCTCGACGGAATTACGTGCTGCCACGTAGCACACAACGAGCGTATACGTTTCAACTAAAATAAGATCTAAACCAACGACAGAGCCTACGAGCAAAGTTCATGCGAATGAGTCGAGAGGAACGGATAATGAACAAAAAAAAATGCAAGAGACAATGGTTCTCATGAGATGGGGCACGCGCTAACTATACTTTTGGGTACGTACTGTGACCGGACATGTGGTTATAGTACAATTATTTTTTTTCATTTTTCCTCAATCAAATTGTTACGTTAAAATGTTTTTAGGGTAAAAATTCATTTAATAAGTAATTCAACTTCGGGTGATAACGGAGTGGAAAAGGGTCGCGTTGCCAGACCCAGTTCGGCTCGAGCAAGTTCGTTTAATAAATGTTGACGCATGATAAATTCGGTCGTAAGATCGTAGCCTCTAAAAAAGGCATCAAGAGGAATGAAGAAAGTGAGAGGAGGATAGAGAAAGAGTAGAAAAAGAAGAAAGGTCGAAAGTTAGAGGGTGTCGCAGTCTGCGGCGGGGTTCAGGGAGCCTCTGGCACCTGTCTTTCTTCACGGTGTGGGCGCTCAGTTTTTTTTTTCTTTTTTTTTTCGTGGGAGAGATGGCGAGGGGAGGGGGAAATATACGGGACGACGAAAATAATGTATGCACCCCTGTATACGGGGAGAGCAAGTAGTCATGTAGAGAGGTGTATACGAGGTAAGGGAAGTCGGATCCCGATGCGAGCCACCTGAAGCTGCAGCTTATATATATACTATACTACTATATACATAAGGATATTGCGAACTGTACACACGGTGCGTTTACACATCGATCGTTGCCGGCTGCGTTCTACGCGCCTTTCCCTTACAACCGTATAATAGCGGCTTAATGGCTAATTCATTTAATTCAACGGTGTTCGGCTGTTCTCCTGCCATCAAATCCTTACAAACGAGAACCTTTACAGTTAGACGTTATTTTTCTTGCAATAATTCACTCGGCTTAAGCTCGTTACGTGAACGTTGAAAAATATATCACTCAATGTTTTGCCTAACAGCTCTTGCGACAAACTCATATCATTTTATATACCAAAACAGAAATACGCGAAGCAAGATAAAAGTACCATGTTTCTTTTTTTTCTTTTCTTTATATTTATCTAAGTGTGTTAGGGAAGGCTACAGAAATTCAACGAATAGAGATATTTTTTTTTAGATTCGTATACGTCGAAATAATTGAAAAAAATTTCAAAACACCTTTGGTATTTGTTGAAAATTATATCCTCCTTCAGCTTTCAAAAATGTAACATTCAATGTTTTGCTTAATATAGCTCTTAACAAATCGATACAATTTTCTATGGAGGGAAAAAAAATAAGCTTCTTTTTTATCCTTTACATTTATGTAAATGTGTTAAGGAAGGCATATCATATCGTATTTAAATCCAACGATAAAGAATATATTTTCTACTAGGTTTGTATATTGAAATGATCTTGAAAAATCATGGTATCTTTTCAAAATGTATTCATCGACAAAATGAACCGTAGTTTTCTTACGTTTGTGCAAACATAATTTGTCAAAATTTTCAATCAACATTATAAAATTATAAAAAATTTCAACAATTTTCAATAAGATATGATATTTTCACAAAACAATTCGCCTGAATCGTCGTAAATTTATACATGTAACTAAAGATAGCAAAAGTTGTAGCAAATAACGAGTGTTCCTTCAGTCACGGTTAATAGTACGCAGTCGCGTTATTATAGCGCGGTCGCGGTGCCGTGATTATTTTCATTACGAGAGAGCTGAGCGATCGCAATCGGCGTTCTCGCGCGCTTCCCATAGTACTGACGTGCGTAAAGCCGCTCTCGCATCCGCGGAAACGTACACACACACAAACATCGCCATACTCTTTTCTGCTCATGATGATACGCGGAGAACTCGAGAGAGCTTAGATTTCATGTTTTTTTCTTAATGATTTGAGCAATTAGCTACGCTGAATGCCCTCTTATTCCCAGTCCAACTGTGCTCGAGAGGCTTCTCCGCGCCCTCATCCCATCCTCCATCTTCTTCGCTCTTCGCCTTCTGAACTCATTACTTTACATTTTTGCATCATACATTCGACGACATCCATATTTCTATCCTCAAACCTATACAAAATAGAAATAAATCATTTTTGAAGAAAAAAAAAAGCAGAAAAACACACACACACACATTTACCATTAATTTGATAATACTCAAGGTAATTTTGCGTTATCAAAGAAAATATCACGGTAAAATTAGTTTGTTAATACTGAATTGAACTGAGATTCCATTTTATTACTCTTATATCAATTTCAATCTTTATTGACTTGAATTTGAATCACATTAAAATATTATTCGACTAAATCTCTTTTTTTCTGAATTCAAATATATTTTGATACATCACGAAATTTTTTTTCTACCCTGTCCCTCCGTTGAACCTCAAACATTTTGTTTATTTATAGATTACAGTTTTTATATGTACTGGAACAACCGCGTATGTGGTTTCATAAATAGATCTGAAATATCCGTACCATTACACTGAGAAAAGCGCAACCGTATATTTTTACGCCGACGCGACATTGTTATGCTAAAGTCCTTGATCTCCCGAAAGTAACAATCTAGAATGAGGACAATAGTGAATTTCGCATTCCGGTGAGCTCCGGCAAAGACGCGCACGCGAGAGGAAGTTCGCGAAATGTTGAGGCGAGGAATAAGTCGCTTGAAGAGAGGTAAAATATTATCACTATAGCACGAATTCTCGTATCTTGGGGCGTCTCGATGTCCAGACATTGTATGCGTGCCATTCTCCTACCCTCTATGCTCCTATCACACATATTTGGTTACGTAAATTCACGAAAACACATATTTTTATCGAGTAACAAACACGTTACAAAACAATCCTTCATACGCAATATCTAATATTGCAGCAAGCACCTTTACGCCTCTTTATTCCAAATTTGTTTGTGAAAAAACTGTATAAGTTTTATAATTATTATAAATTTTCCGATCGAATATAAACTTGAGACAATTGAAAGAAAAATTCGTTTTTCCTTTAAAAAATTTACAAACATTGAAACATCAAATGGACATATCATAGATTTAATTGATTTTATTACATTAAAATATAATTTTTTTGAAAAAAATTAAATACAAAAAATACAGAAGTATGGAAAAATTGACTCAAATGGATAATGATCACGAAAAATTTTCTAGCACTATGGGCTGTCAAATATTGAAAGCCAATCGATTAAAAAATTTAGGAGAACAGACACGTACTCAACATTTTCTTTCAAAATAACATGTGATATGTTTGTGATAGTGAACACACGCATGTATATTATATTATGTTCGTAAATGAACATTTTAGAGATTTTACTATGTTTCTGAGGGTTTATATCACTATGGTACGGACATTGTGTATATATAAAGAACGGAAATAGAAACGGTTGAAAGATAGAGTATTTTGCAACGAACGGCAACGGTGACAAGCCCAGAGAAAAGGCTAAAAAGAGACAGACAAAGAGAGGAAGAGAGAGAGAGAGGAAAAGAGAGAGATAGATAGAGATAGAGAGAGAAAGAGAGATGAGAGTAGCGAGCAACCCCCGCGAGAGTAGCTCGGTTTCGAGGTGGGTTGAAAAGCAAGCTGGTGACTCGCTCGCTCGCCTCGTTTCGGCCCATGGATGCCTGGTGAATATGCAAATGTAATTGATATTACTTTTTAAATATTCCCCACTCTCTTCCTCATTCTTTCTCTCTCTCTCTCCCTCTTTTTCTCTCTCTCTTTCTCTCTCTTTCTCTCTCGTTTGTCGTTGTCCCTTGCCCACATCCGCGTTTTCGTCTATCCGACGGTGAAGAGGGCTCCGTCTGTTGTTCGTTCGTACGGTTGCGTTCGTTCGTTTATACTCAAAAAAACGAAAGCACAGAGAATAGAGGGGTGTGTCTGCTTTATACACTCTCGCTCTAAGTGGCTTTTACCCCAAACTCGCCGGTTTTTCTCTTTCTTTCTCTATCTCTATCAGTCTCTCCCTCTCTATGTTGTCAGCATTGCTGCTGGTTTTTTGGAATGAGGGTGGTCGCGGCCAAACCTCGCTAAGTAAAGGTAATTAATAGACTCACTTATAGCTCACCATGGCAAGATCCCCGACGTAGATAAAACCTTGCTTCGAGAACTGTTACAAGTGCTGGGTTACGAATTACCGACTTGTCCACTGAGACTTTAGAACGTTTTCAACTGTTCAAAAAAGAAAAGCCGCACATTCTGAATAGAATGATGTTTATGGGCTCAAATCAAATTGCATACAAATTAACATTTTATCGTAATCGATTAGACGCAATTTGTTTAAATCAATTTTTTACCATTTTATACACTATAATATGGCCATTATAGCGTAAAAAAAACTATTTATATAATTCATATACACATTGTTACAATGTAATTAAATACAGCCATAATCTTCAGCGATCTATGAGCAGGATGTCACGATATGCCGGAAATAGGAAAAATCCCTACGCATTGTACAAAAGAAAATATGAGTATGTTGCTAATATGAGTGTATGCGATGTACACGCTGCTCACATGATATATGAAATTTAGATAGCGAACATGTAGATATACTCCTAGTCATAACAAAAGTATACGTATATATATATAAATATACGTATACGCGCTTGTATATGAAAAGGAGTAGGGAGTTGCGTGCCGAAGGTAATTACCGGGTTGTTCCCCGTGGTATAATACGTACACACATACAATTGCGATGGCGGTTCCCTAGGTACACTAGTTTGCTATAAGGCTCTGACTTAGGCCGGGATTCAAGCATTCAGGCATTCGGGCAACGCCACGCTATGCTGTTCCCGTCACACCGTTGGTTTCAACGCCAATTAAACAGCCGCTTGTCAAGGAGACGGCCCTCGATTCTCCGCGATTCGCTGTCGCACGCGATGCGTTAAGCCACATAGCCCGCACCCTTGCTATTATTTTTATTATTACTTATTACGTGTCATTGCCGCACTTGCCAGCCAATCGCACCGGCAATCATTTTTTATCCTGCCACCATTTTCCTCGCAACAACATTTGCGTCTCTCTTTCTCTCTCTCTTTCTCTCTGTCTCGATATCAGCGGCAGATTTTATACGATTATTTTGTAAGGTAATGCCGTATAGCCATTGTGAAATCGTACATTTGTATGAGTGTGAAAAAAAAAATTAGCAAACTCGCGATAATATTGTCGATAACGATTTGTTGTGGTTTCACAATCTTTGGCTATATTGAAAAGTCTTGTTTGAAAGTAGCTATATAAGTTTTTGATTCAGAATATGCAGGAATCTCTAGATTGACACAAAAATTTATATTTTGTGAAAAATTAATGCAGAGTATATATACACGAATTTAGAAAAATTGATAAATCTCATATCGATAAATTTCACGATTTTATGTATTTTATATATGTCAATGTAATTCTCTTGAGGAAGAAAAAAATCAAGAATTGCGACTATATGATATTGCAATATTATGAATATGGCCACATATAATTTTTGCATTGAGATTCAATCGAAGGAATGAAAAAAAAATTCTAAATTGCACGGAATAATGTTCGTAAAGAGGGAAACGACTGTAATAAGAACACTCGACCAATCTGCAAAACAAGTCGGAAGGATTATTCGGCGCCATATTGCCATACGAGAACACGCTACAGCCGCATTTGTTTCACCCTCTCACGTATTTTAGTGTGCATATATATGTATATATCTGTGTTTGAAACTTGGTCCGCAGTTACAAGGCATTTTAACGCATACATCGTCCGTCATACTGGCTAAGGTTTATAATAACGTCCATGTAGAGCCGACGGCAGGGCCGTTAATAGAAGTAACACGCCAGAGGGAAAAATTACTCCGTATATGTAGGTCGGTGCGAAGTATAAGAATAAGCCAGGGCGATAGTGAAAACTGCAACAGTGCGTGTACCACGGCGTTGACGATAAAAGTGTCGTTAAAAATAAAAGAGAAAGAGAGACCTCGGAATTTTCAATGATTTCGCACGAAAAAAACCTCCGTAAATGCACGTGCTTCCTCTAACAACTTTTTCTTAGTCGTTATCGGGACTGCGATTTTATATTTTTTTATTACTTTCAAGCCCATAATTCAACTTTTCTACACGTGAACTTTTCTTTTTATGTCGACGTTTTTCGTTCCATCATTTTTGTAATTTGTAAGCAGCTTTTTAATCGAAATTTTTCTACGCTATAGAAAAGAAAATCGTAAAAACTGGAGTGATCGTAAAAAAAAAAGTAATTAGCAGTGAAACAAGTCGTTTTTTTTCAACTTCAGATACCGGTTCTTTTTTTTTTCTTTTCTTTGAATATATGAAAATGCAAAAAATTGTGTGCTGGCACTTCACAGCATGTCATCGGTGTAAAAATTTGCAAGTTGCAAAAAAAGTGTGTGTCAATTCGAATGAAGAGTATACTTATATATTAACGAAATCTTGAATCGTAAAAGCAATTAAAGATTCGAAAATCTCGTCGGACTCTGTGTCGTAAGCTCGTATACCGTTTTCTGCGAGGTTATACAGGTCGTAAGTTCCGAACGAAAGATTGCGTCATTGGTTCGAAGCTATTGTGACAGAATGCGACATGTAGCCGTCTCATTATGCATATAAGTCAACAAAGTATGTGTGCGTGTGATTCGCAGACGCGAATGGGTCAATCTCGTCAATGTCCACGTACAAGACATCGCCTCTCTCTCTCTCTCTCTCTCTCTCTCTCTCTGTGCCAGCAGGCAATTTTGCGACGGGAACGCGTTACGCGCACATATAACACCGTCACGAATAAATTACATAAATTATTATTTAATTAAAGTGAGCCGAGGTATGCATGAATAATAATCTTACCAGAGCGGTGATATTTGCTCGTCGCGATATATATCGCACTTTTTTTTTCCCAGACAATGGTGACGGGAAAACGAAAATTTTTCACCAAAATGAACTATATCAGAACCGCACACATACCGCAATCAATTCCTGAGTTACGAATGTCAGATAAATAGATATATTCAGCACGAATCGCTTATCGTCGATTACAAGTTGACGCGTGACTTATTTCGCGCCTTATCACGCTCGACCAAGCTACTTATCGCCTCGGATAGTTACACCCGAGACGTTTGAATATTGCATTAGAATGGAGACATTGCATTCGTAATATTATAACGGATTTTGTGTGAAAGACTTTTATATATGAGGAAAAAAAAACAACATCGCGGATATATAAATTTATCGGCTTTGAAAGCAAGTACAAAACTCTCGCGTGTACATTGTATATTAATAATAGAATACTGCGGCACTTTTGTTGATAAATTAATCGAGTTTAAAAGGTAATATAGTCATTGATAAAGAGTGAATAAATGCCATTAAACATGTATCAATTTTGAATATTGCAAAAGGGAATATCAAAATAGGGCATCATCCCCAACACCACATGAAATAATTATGCGTTAAAATTATAAATAGCAAATAAGCGAATAATAATGAAGATGATAACGACTTTGATGGAATAATAAATATTTTGAAAATATTCTTTTGTAATGAAAAACTCATTTTATCTATAAAACAATAATTTATACAAATGCGTCAATAAATAACCATCATTAATTATTATTTTCATTGAATATTAACCCTTTAATTCAGAAATTACAGTAAAACTCTCGAACATCGTATTTTCGCTCACAAATTACGAAAATTCTACGATAAGTAATTTTCAACGAGCTAAAAGAAAAATGATTATACGTTGTAGAAAATTCATGCACGTATTTCTCCCACTTAATGAACGCCTATACGAGCTTCTGATGTAGTATAGAAAAGCCCAACGATATGTGAGTCTGACGAGAGAGAGAAAGAGAGTCTGGATGCGACGAGAAGATTAAGGCTTTACGAGGGACTGACGAGCAGGGAAATTCGGCAATGAGGACATCTCAATAAATTAGGTTGGATGGTAGAGAGGGTAACAACGTAATGGCAGGGTGAGCGTTTTGCCGCATTTGCTCACGCGCATTCAACCCCCCCGACGACAATCAGCCCCCCGCGGTGTGCCCTCGTGTAGCATAGCAGCGGTACGGAGAGAGGCTGCTAGTTTTAATCATGCACGAGCCACGAAGCAGTCGCAGGACATATATCGTTGGCTGCATACGTCTATATATACATGTGAATCTGTATGTAGTACGTAGGGTGAAATCGGCGCCCATGGGACTATTTTATTGAAATAGCCCCTTTTAGCTGTCTAACTACTTTATTAGCTCGATTATTGCTCACGCCTCCTATACTTTTATCCTCGAGAGACTGTAAAATCAATGATTTTTTTTTCACACTATGCACAAAACGCTTGACGCATTTACGAGATCTTTTATACAGATATTTTGTAATCCGACGGCTGGACCTTGCGTTCAAGACGAAAAATTCGTGCGAGAAACGTCGCAATCGTCGCAATTTAACTTCTTGTGGCGAGAGATATTTTCTTCTTCTCTTCCGTACTCCCCTTTTTCTTCCCGGAGCTAGGTTAAGGAGATCGCTGTCTTGACGCGGGGCTCCAAGACTCGCGGAAGCTATTTCTTGGCTGTAATGGGATAATTAACGCGCGCGCGAGAACCACCGATCCGACGAATAGCCACGGCTCCATATAATATACCCTCTTGTATACGCTCTCTCTCCCTCTATCTCTCCTTCTCTAACCACACCTGCCGCCTGTTTTCGTATCTTTCCTTACACGTTTCTGTATTTCTCTCTCTCTTTCTCCTGCTCTCCACTTTTTATATTTAATTTTCGTATTTTATATTTCATCAGTAAAACGTTCATAGGAAAAAAAAAATCTCGGAAACACGAATAGTTGAAATATTTCAACACCCACGTGTGAATTTTTTCAAAAAATTATTCCAAGTTTTCCAATCGAGTAAACGTTTGCATGATACGCAAATGTTTTGTGTTTATCGGTTGATATATTGTTTATCGCAATTTCGTGGATTTTATAAATTTTATGCTTAGATAAGTTTTTAATTCGACCGATATACACGTCCATTTCTTATCAGCACGAGCAAACTTATTAAGATCGAGGGTCTTCGTTGAACCCAACCCCATATCACTCGATCCCATATATATCTACGAGCCCTTTTCCCGTTTAAATTCTCAAGAGACCTTTCATCATTTTAAGCCCAGCCAGGACCAGTCTAAATTAAATGAACAATTTCATTCGCCGGAGGGCGATCGAAGACACCAATGTTCTCTCTGACAGGAACGTCGACAGTGTTAACTATAACGATTCAATTGATTCGAAACACACGTGCTCAAAGTCATATTCTACCACGTAAATTTTGGGGCTTTGGAAATAAATTTTTGTAGCCACACGTGATTCTGGATGCAAACCATTATAATAACAAATAAATATAATAAAAATTGTCAATAATTATCAATAATTTAATTTCAGAAAAACGATGATCATTGATCATTGATTTCATTTCATGATCACAAAAAAGTAGGATATAATTAATTGGGTAAAAAATATCCTACAATAGAATAATTATACGGAATTATTCGTTTATGAGGTCGAAGCACGTTGGTTTGAGAAAGAGAAAATTCTTGATAATTATTCTATAGTACATCATTCTGAATGCTTTTATTTTTTTCATTCGAATATAACGTTTATCCATCGTAGCTATCACGCACTTTTCACCGCACTCACCAATTAATTCTTCAATTTCACACGTTTAATCTCGATACAATATTTCTTCTTTATAATAGCGTGGAGTTGGGCCATTTTTTTTTTATAGTTGTATTATTAGCAAATGCGTACCGTTATTATTCATTATGAACCTGACCTCGCGTGTGGTAGATATTATTAAGGCAATTCAACGCTGATATAATGCCAAGGAATTTATCCACACAGACTGATAAAGGTATGGGTGAGACAAACTTGAGAGGAGGGGCAATGCAGCTGCATATACTACTATTGTATATGGCTCATTCCGCAATGCGGGCCCGAGGAGAGTCGATGATCATACATAGTATGAACAAAAGTCAAGTTTTAACTTCTCGTAACGCCCGGTTCCCTCATATAAACGTTTAACAACTAGCAAATACATATATAACACCGCTAGAGTTCGTTTCTCTAATTTAAGTCTCCCCTATAGTCGTAAGATGTAGTGAGAAATCGTAATATAATATCCCTATGTGATAAAAAAGCTATTTCATTTCATTTGAAATGAGAAATTAATTATATGTGATTTGAACAAAAAATTATTTGAATAAAATCAAAATAAGTAATAAACTTGAAATGTTCATATTCAATAAATTCAATTAGGAACTACGAAAATGTTCTTTTAGAAAAATTCAATATGAATTCATACTATTAGATGTGATTTGTTGAAATCCCGTAAATTCGCATTTTTTCTGACAGCTATACGTTCAATCCTATTGAAATACATGAAATATCTTTCTTTTTTCACAACACTATTTATACATCTGATACAATTAAGCAACTAGATCATAAATCATAAGATTCGAAAATTATTTAAAAAACCAATATCGAGTTTTTCTAGTGCGAGTATCACGGGAAGAGCAGCCAGAGCGTCGCATGGCGACAGGTCGTTTGCGATTGTTCAAAGTCGACGAAAGAAATTACGTTTATTCCCACGACAATATTGCGGAACTCGGTGGCGTTGAGTTCGTCACGAATTTATAAGCATATATATATAGACGGATATATATATACAGTAGACAGCGAAAAGTAACGACGATTCGAGTCTATACCTGGGCGCGGACAAAATGTGGTTGTGTGAGTACACGAGAGGGTTCTCTCGTCTCGTCGTCGACTGTGCGCGGTTCTAAAGTTTTTCGTTTCGCGATAGTACGGGCTAGCAGTAGAGCCTATATACGGTTTGGATCAAATACCCTAACCCCCAATCAAACCGGTAATAATCCCCGATCACGAAAGATATTGCGCATTTTCATGAGAATCACCGCTATTGCCTCTCTCTTGCTCTCGCTGCGAGTTGAAGATATCCCGGCCCCTTTTGGCCATTCTATGGTTGCCACATTTCTTACTGTTTCCCGACATGCGATCCAAATTTACCCCATTCACTTCCTCCCACTCATCCTCCTTTTGTCTCTGTAATATCTTTTCTTGTCCGCTTTGACTTATATATTTCTCGATCATTATTGCAGTAGTTTTATTATTTTCCTGCTGTATATATATACTTGCGAGCTTAATCAAGATGTACAAATGGCATTTCTGATTGGATATTTTATATAT
>JABMBV010043066.1:0-14585 GCA_018906735.1 Mesochorus sp. PSUC_FEM 10030011
ATATATATAATAGTATATGTATATGCCTGAATGCTTCTTTTTAAGAGCCATGCAGAGAAATGGCGAAATATGAAAAGCGTCAGGACAGAAACTTCGCCGCTATATCATGAAACTCAATCATCTTTGAAGCCGTTATACTATCGTTATTGCGTTAAAGAAAACGCAACTTATGAAAAACATAGCATATCATGTGCACACTCAGCAGTTTCATTTATTGTAGAAAGAAATTCCATTATTCTAATTTATTTGACAATAAAAAAAAATACGAACAATTCCTAAACTAAGATTTCGTTGTCCAATTTTACTAGAATATGTATATATACGTGATAATCCGATGGGTACGAACTAATTAATTTTAATCTGACGATAGAAAACACCTATTTGTAATTTTCAGCAAGGATTAATTACATTGTTTATCACAGTCGATGTAAATTATTTAACACCTGACCTATAATGAATCGTGAAATCTAAAAGTTGTTTTTCCGACACATGCATGAGCTGCGTATACGTGTATACATGAAAATATCTTCTAATTTCGTTCTGTGTACACATAAGAGTAAAAATGTATGTAATAGTTGGCAGAATAGAAGATACTGGCTCACTGATGGAAATATAAATAAGATGTTAGCAACTATATACTTGCGCACAGTATCCACCATTTTTGGGCTATATATTTTCGTTGTGGATATATACGATGCTACACGGTTAGACTCAACAATGCCGGACATTATTCACGCCTGATGAAAGTTCGCGGGCGTTTCGCCATTGCACTATGTGGGGGTAATATATATTATATAGTATATACTATATTCGCCTGCTGAGAAGAATAGTGTACAGTTCGCACACCCTCGAGTTGGCTTCTGTAAGCTCGATGGAATTCCTAGTGAGAGCATACAATTATGAGCACCACATATAGAGAGCACAAGACGACACTATATTACGCGCTATCTTTATTGCCAAGACGACCAAGTGATAAAAATGAGATATACCTATACATATAGCGTAGACAACAGTAGAGTACATCGTATATACAAGCACGTATACTTAAAAATATATATGTGCCATCTCTTTTTACTCTTTATATGAGATGAGAAAGCATTTACGGAAGAGATATGACTATAGGGGGATGAAAGTTGAATATTCTTTTCGTCAAAGTGTTTTTTTTATTTTATTTTTTTGTACCAAAAATATCCTCTATCGCTTTCAAAGGAATAGCATATCGTGAGTCGAGCATAAAAACTAATTTCATCCCTACTCATCTTGACGCTCGCCTGGCTGCTTTTTTACCAACCCTCGGTTTATACTATATGAATGCGGCTGTACAAAAAAGTAGATTTTATCAGCGAGATTAGTATATTAAGGAGACTGTGTTGTGCATGAAATTGGAAATCCAACCTGTCATACTTCCTTTATTTTTATTCATTTTCCCCCCCTTCATACTTTCACCGCAACATCAAAAGCATAACGCACATCCTCATTTTACGGTGCGACAGTGTATCCCCGTACTCTTTGGATCGTTCCGTATCCGTTATTCAAGTTTCGTGGTTATTTGTGTTTAGTTCTGTTTCGTTATCATAAATAAAGAATACGCCCTTTAAAAAATAACTGAAAAAGAGAGCCCCTATGATTTGAGTCAATATTTTAAAATTTTGAAATTTTGAGTTGGCTAACTTTGAACGAGATCAACGAAAAAATTTGAAAAAAAAACTCATGGAAGCTCTTTTCGTTATGTCTTTTTTTGAAGGGCATATTCATCATACCATATATGTATAGTAGTGAACAAACAGCTAGCCGGTATAAAATGATATATTTATATTGGTACCTTTAGCTTGGCTATTTTCGTACCTTAGTCACGTTCACTTTTAACGTGCAAAATCTGTTAATTCGTTGGGAGCTATAAAGATAGGGCAGCCAAAGGGTCGTGCCACAAGGGAATGAGAGAGAGAGAGAGAAAAAGAACTGAGAAAGGAAGGTCGAGTTCTCTCCCATACATTTCTTCCGATTGTACGTGGTTTTTTCTCGAGCTTTTCCGCAAATAAGTCACGGTACACGCACAAAATCTTGCTTGCTACAATAATTTTCGTTTTCTTTTTTAATATGATGTGTTCGTGTTAGAGAAAAAAAAACAACTTTCTTGTATAAAAGTTTAAACGCAGAAAACAAATAATTTCATTATCAGGTAAATTAACGATTAAATAGAAATGGTAAATGCAAGCATGAGTATCCTAATTTTAAGGGTTAATAAATTTTTTATTGCGGTTTCGTATGGTACGCGTTCGAAAGTCATTACGATAGATTATTACGCTTGATGGTAATGCATAACTGAACGTGAAAGACCCGTTCGATTATAGCGCCCGCGAAGCGATGAACGATCCTCGACATGTGACCGCATGGGTTATCTGTCATCAACCCAATGGGCGCACTTGGACATGTGGTGGTCGTTAAAATGCTATGTCATGTATATACATACGTATACGACACCTCACATATCGTATACGCCTAACAATCACGTACCGAAAGTACTAGATATATAATACATATGTACAGTATATGTATAAACGCATCGATTCAATCGGTTTGCATGCCCATATACAGCTCGATACGTATGTCCATCTATGACTTCCTGTCTACACTATGTATACGTGTGATTCACATACGTATAGTTGAACCGCATACTATAACGAAAGTTCCGGTGAGAATTTACTCGGTGCGGGCACGCTACCGGATAAACACGTCGTATAAGTTCGGTATCTCGGAGAATTTATGTTGTTCCTCGTTATTTTAGGTGGGCAAATGGCAAGAGACCACGAATAGTATAGCATCAGACTCTACATACACAGAAAGTGAATTCACTGGATGCTGCAAATATACACATTTCTCTTTAGCTCTCTTATTTCCTCTCTCTCTCTCTCTCTCTCTTTCTCTTTCTTTCTTTCTTTCTTTCTTTCTTTTTATTTCTCTTATTCTTTCTGTTTTTGCGTGTTTGCGGAGGAAACATTGTCTCCTGTAGCACCCCTTGGGCTGAATCCCATTATCGTGAGATATGCGCCCACGCATACACAGTCACACACAATCTTTTACGAAGAAAACGTACTACGTAACATACAGCCAACTTCGCGAGCTTCGCAATCTCGACTCATCCCATTCTCATTCTTTTTTTCTTATATCTGCAGTTATGTATGTACGTCTTCCGATGTATGCGTATATGTACAAAATGTCTAGTACTTTCGATTTTACTCTCTTTTATACTTTCTTCTCTATCGGTCTTTCTCTTCACGAAAATGCAGCCCACAAATATTATTACACAGTGCGTTATATAGAAAGGTCACTACGACTTGGGGTGTTATCTATCAAAATGGCCAAATTTTATTGTCTCTATATGTATAGGGATAAATTATACTTTTTCAACGTAGAAGGTACATTTAAACCGGAATGCCAAGCTTTATGCCAGAATGAAACCGTAAATTCTATATCGCTTGTGCACGATGTAAAAAAAAAGTACTATGAGACTGTGATCGAGTATGAACCTCGCGTCAAATTCTTCCACAAAACCGCGTATATACCGATGGCTGTTTGAATCTAAACGGGATATTTACAATAGAAAGCTTATATATTCTTCGCCGAAATATCTTTGGTGACGACTTTGCGACTCATGGTTATCACACATCTCATCCACAATTCTAGATTATATATCGGCTCCTTATCTTTCGTATAAATACGTTAAAAATTTGTATGAAGTGTCACGTAGAAAATTGCGAGGGCAATGCTCTTATTATTCCCGCGTTCTCACTTGTTTACGTGTTTATCAGGTGAATACATTTTCTCGTAAAGACGAGGAAGTAAAATCGACGAAAGCCATCGATAAAATAAAGAAGCGAACACATACATAAAAAAAAATATTGCTCAAATTATTGTAAAAATGTGAATGTAAAACTTTTCGTTTTAAAAAAAAACCTCGAAGATGTAAATGGTAGTCTAGAAAAATCTTTTTCCAAGTTTTCTTCAAAACTTCAGGACTAATTATCCTTACGATTTTATGTTTCAATGCTTTTGCCGCACGTGTGCAAGATAAGCGAAATTTAATTAATATATGTCAACTGTTCGAGGATTACGAAGCATATCGTGCACTCGACAGTGACCGTAATACTTTTCGAAGAGAAGAAGAAAAGTTGAAGGTGTCGTTTGGCACACGGTAACCCCCGTACACCAAGTCAACACACACACATACACACGTACACTGACTCACTCACTAACGCATTGGTGTCATACTGGGCTTTATTAGTTTAGTCTATAAGCGGTATAAAGTGCCACCGGCACGCCTCCCCGAGTACCCTCATCAACGGACAGATATTGCGCAAGGTACGCGAAGCTCTTTTGTGTAATTGCGCTCGTCAAACTCAAATGTACACATATGCTACTGGTGCCGAGATATATATACAACTTCTCTGCCATTTGCCCATTCTCTCGCGCTTTATACATAGAATACAACGTTTAGGCTTCGTTTGACTTTGTAATTTGTCGTATTATAGCGTGGGTTCGTTCAGGTTGGTCCCTCTCGCAGTTGTATATGTGTCTCACGATACATACGGTGTGTACAACCGTATGTGCGACCTCCGCGAGTTTCCAGCATTTAATTAAAATCATCTACCCGCACATATGGGGTTGCGCGCGGCAGATGCTGTATTTTCGCTACATGTACAGTTGCGGCGTGTCCTCTGTCGCACTTCCGGAAATTCTTTTCTTTCCTCGTTCCTCTGTACTCTCAATTGCAAAGAACTAACTTGTGTCGACCGATATCAGCACTTGCTTAAACGTAACAATTTTGTTCACGAATATACGCAAGTCGAGTTATCTGAAATATATCGATTGTTTCATGAAAAACGAGGAAAAAAGATAGTGAAGTTTCAAAGTATGTTTTGCATGATAGAATTATTAATATAACAAATATTATAATACTTTTATGCCATTTCTATCGTATTCGTCATGACCTCTCCAATATCTTTCTTGCGACACGAGTCACGTAGCCCATTAATAAACCCGCAACGCAGCCATTTATATTGCACAACTACATAAAGTCTCAGGTCTTTCTTATCAGAAAAATATTTTATCCCCTGCCGCTCCAGTCTCGACGATACCCCGTGCGAGCTACACACTTTCGTCTCTCTCTCTCTCTCATTCTCCTTGGCCTAGTTACAATTTCATTTTTATTCGCAATACGTGAGCAGATTCGGCAAGCTTTTAAATTGCCAGGAATACCAGCCTTTACCACGCTATTTCTTCTATGCTATTATATTGATTCCCATCCGTAAGAAACCCGAAAGGTTTTTCTCCATTCTCCAAAGCTTTTTCTCATTACCCGCGGGGTTATATATAATAAATGCGCTTTGAGCGATGATAATGTATTCTATGCTATGCCCTAAGCAAAATATCCGTGTCCTGAGTATATAAGATTCGATACGTAGTACATATTTATTCATGTCACAAGGATATTACTCGACGCCCGAGTATATTAGTTTAGTGCAAAGTATACTTTTGTGTACCGGTCCATATTTCAGCAGTATATTTTCGTATTATATTTCAGTATTATATTTTCGTTGATAAGAAAATTTCATAAAGTATGATAGAAAATGAGTTCAATTGACGAGTGACTTAAAAGAAATATGTAAAACAGTTGGACGGCGCCACGAATACTTCGGGCGTCGTTCCAGCGTGTATATACTATGTTACAATTTTGACTATTACGGGCATGTAGCAAAATCTTTTTGTACCCTTTTTTCAATCTCGCCTTGACTTTTTTTCATGTCGATAACCCCGTTTGACACGTATGAATTTTATGTCCTCTTGATATTACTTACAAATTTTTTTCCCTCATTTCGACGAGATGAAAAAGACTTTTTTAGCTGGCAAATTCTTGTCAACGCGTCGAAAATCCACTCTCGAGACATTGACAATTCCCATAACGAGGCTCAGAATGTGTACAAAAAGTATCCTGAGACAATAGCGACGAAGTTGAAGTGTTGCAAACGAGTACTTATCGCCCCTAACAACAATGCGAATTTTTTTCCGTGACAATACCACAAAAAGTACGGGCTAGACGACTTTTAACAGAATATTTCAGACAACTGACGATTCCATGGAATTTGACATTTTTTTTTCTATTTTTAAAAGGAATCGTTCGTTTAATATGCATTTTAATATTTTTTTTATGCGTTAAAACCCGGGTCGAACAAATTTAATTGCCGTTACTGTGACAGTATGCTTATAGCGATTGGATCAAGTGATATCCGTGCGTATAAATCGGCTATCCGTATATACTGTCGATAGCAAGCAACGTGGCAAACATGAGGCACCTCACTTATAGTACATGTTGGAGCTCGTTGCATGTTATTGACGGATACGTCATTCAAATTTTTCTCCTAAGTAATCCGCGTCGATATCAGGCATGGCGTTTACGCTAAAATCCAAAAATTCTTCAGCTAAACGAGTGCTGTGAAAATACATAAAAAAATGAAACACATAATTGAATTTTCAAGACAAACCACCGATGCTCGCATTTGCATGACATCTTAATAACAATAACATACAAAAATTGTGCATAAATTAATATTTTTTCACATACGTTTCATTGTTTTTATCTTAATATTATGAGAACAAGAGGGAATCTTGAGATCGTTTTAAATTACGCCGATACGTCTGCCGCCATCTTACGTTATAAGGCTGAACTGCGGAGCTCCTTGAAATCCTTGAGAATGAGCATTTAAGGAGGATGGTAAGTTTGCTTGGCAAACAGGATTTATTAATGGAGTTTTTGAGACACATGAAAATAAATCCTTTGAATACCATCAATATATACACTCGACAAAAGAAATTATATAGTTTTAGATTTATTTCCTTTTTTTTTAAATTCATTATCGATAATAACCATCATATTATTAATATCAAATTAAGCGGAAGAAAAAGAAAAGTTTTATCGAACTTCGATTAAATGCGAATCACGATGTTTGAGAATTTCCCTCAAAATAGTGAAAGAGAATATTTCTGATTATTATAATTGCATTTATAAATTCTACCTCAGGGCTTGGCTTTCTCTCTCTTATTCTCGTCCTTTCTCTGTCTCTCCCTCTCACACACACTTATTCTCGATCTTTTTCTTTTCATAGTTGCGGGTACCCGGAGCTCCAACTCTTCCAACTTTTCCTTTATCGCGAGTTCGCTATCTCTCGTATTACTCCTTACATCACTTCTTCGAGTACAATTTCCACTATCGTTCTATAATATTCCTTTAGCGGAGTTATATCTTTCTTTTTACTCTTTCTACCAAGTTTCTATCGAGAATTTCCTTCTCTGATCTACTTACATATTTTCTTTACCCCGTGGAAACAGATCACGAGCTCCATCACAAAGTGCTCTCGGTCTTCTTCGGAATGAATTATGAGAACGATGAAAAAATATGAAACAAGTATTGACGCTGATAAGATCTTTTAATTGGCCACGACCATCAATATGCGAAAATATATAATAACTAATAACCAATTAAAAAATTCAAAGATATTGGTAAACATCGTGTAGTTCGTAAAACAATTTTTCTTTTTTTAACTTTTACCTTTGATAAAAGTTATATCGATAACGGTTTATCTCTTTCTTTTATGTACTCCAAGAGAAATCGCTACAATGTTAGATCGTGTCGTTGCGAACAAATCACTAAAGACCATTAAGTGTCCTCGGTATGGTGCTCGCGATCGATTTAGCCCGATGTGGTCGCAACACCGCGCCCTCGAGACGCCTATATACAGAACGTCCGCAATTGCGTCGAAACATCGAGGAGACCGATCGTAAAAAAGCTTTAGAAAGCAAGCTAGACAGGAAAAGACACCAGTTACTCCTTTATGTTCACGTGAATAAGTTCGTGAAACCCAAGGCCCCACTCTAACCGTCGCTTTATTGCACCGGATAGCTAGCCAAAAACAAATCCATTCAGCGATGAAACGCCTTGGAGTTTCAAGAAGAACACTCGTGTGCGTGGCAAGCTACACCTTTTACCATGCGCTTTACAATGCTGACGCATTACATCGCTCCAAAAGAGCTGTACCACAAGATTTTCCATACACACGCCTGTATATATATATGTGCAACATTTCTTGGAGACACCCATTGGCAGATATATACGACGAACGAACAAAAGACCGAACAGCAATTTCTTCGTGTCTTCACTTCCGGTATCTCGGTTCTTATTATCTTCAACGACCAAAGAGTGAGCGGACGAAAATAAGAATGGCGACAGAAAGGCAGAACAGGTTTTTGCGAATTGGCAAAAGTGTTTTATTTACAGTAAAACCGCAGAAATATTATTTCAGGGCATATCGCATTTTAGCTATAAATTCGAAACTCTTTATCTTATTGACTACCCAAAAGTAACAGATTTGACTGTCGTGTTTGAGATATGCGTTTCAGGACACATTAACATAATGTAATCAACGGGTGGAAAATTCTTTGCAATTGCTCGATTTAACAACCACGCTAACTTGTATTCAACTTATGAAGATCTCTATTTAGACATATCGCTGGAAATAAGCAAAATGAATTATGTCATAAAAATATAATAGAAAATGCATTGATCAGATAAGATCGTTATCAAAAAAGTTATCACTTCAAAGATATCTAAAATTTGTATATCTCCAAAGCTATGAATGTTTAAACAGCTTTTTAAAATTCGAAAAAAAAGAACAGCCAAATATGAGTTCAGCTCGTGAAATGTGTCAACGATTATATTGAAATAAGATCCACAAGCAGTGGGTCTTTTTCTTTCTGTATGTACTCGTCTCAACGCCCCCGGATACACGAAACAATTAAGTAAATTACTAAATTACTTCGGTAGAAAAAAAATTACAGTTATTATGTAAATACAGATGATAATCCGGGTAATATGAGGCAAGGAGCTAAAAAAACCAGAGCGTAAATGGGCGAGCGTTACGTACATACAGAATGTAGGGAAATGTACGTTACGAAGGAAGAATATTATATACAAGAAAATGAGCTTTGAGCAAAAAACATGGGGTTTATAAATTACGCGAATTAGAGAGAAATCCCCATACTGGTACAGATCATACAGCACAGTCTGTTGGAGCACCAGCCTTCAGCGAACTCTGGCGAGAAACTTGCCTCACTAATGTAAAATCTTTGCCCCGACTTGGCTGTGGGTAAGTATCCTCCCGCGCAACATCCCACATCACCGGCAAGATAAACCTTTGCTGTATACACTTTCTCACCATTTATGTACACACATATATATATATACCCAGAGTATGGCGGTAAATCATTTCTTGCTGTAAGAAAAATTATGGATTTTCGCTTTTTGTATTCACTATAGAGTTAAACATTAAAAAATCCTAATATGGATTTTCTGACTCTGACAATCAAAATCATTGAGATTATCTTTCAGATAAGATTTTTAAGGTAGTTATTCTTCAAAAAATGCTTTTTTTTTGGAAAAGTTTTGAAAAAATAATATATATTGTGCAGAAAAATGCAACAAATCGACTGGTAAAAGATCAAATCATTTTGAAGTACAGTTTGGGAAATGTTTGCAGTCGAAAATATATGATTTCTTCATTTAAATATGTGTTCAAAAATGAAGAAAAAATATTTTATTGTCAGCTGTTTTTAAATTATTCTGATAAAAATTTTGTTCGTCCTTATTAAATTAATAATTAGACGAAGAATGGCTTGATTTTACATGTCGATTCGTTGCATTTTTTTTGCACAGCATATATTTTTATGAAAATTTTCTTGAGTCAACGGTTTTGGCAGGAAAATTGCCTTAAAAAAAGTGGACGCCTTATATAAAAAAAGATACTTTTTTATGAAAATTTACAAATTCATGCGTTATTTTGTAAAAAAAATGCATGCTAAATTTCGTAACATTTAGGATATTTGTTGAAAAAAAAATTTTGAAATTAACGTATACTTGAATGAGATCACATCTAATTTCTCGATGTCATAATCATAAAAATACGATTTATGTGGATACAATAGAAGGGAAAAATGAAAATTTGAGGATATTATTGAATAATTAAGGAAGATGCGTGTCAAATTTCAAAAAAATATTAGGAGACGCGATGATAGTAAAAGAAAAATAAATAAAAATATCGGAAATGATCAAGGCATAATACAAACGTAGTACAAGTAGAAAAAAAACATTATCGACTTGGCACAACAATATATGATGTGTTCAGCAGTCAATTGCTTTTGGGACAGCATATACAAGTACATCTTTAAAATAGACCAATTGAATATAGTGAAATGACACCAGAGTATGATGACATCATTTTTACGATCATTTTAGCTTCGCCATCTGTCGTTGGTCGATCAATGACTCTTGAACGAATAGATAGTAATCAAGACTCGAATGTTTATTTCTTATAATAATAAAATAAATATATGAAGCAATTTTATTCATTTATATACGTCACCATAATTTGAAATTGGGTTTTCATTAGCGAGCTTCATCGACTCCCCTTTAATTTACTAATTGTATCTAATGGGTTCCGATTTTCGGTTATTATAAATAGCTCTTAATTGTTCATTATTCGTAAATTACGATAATTGATGAGTCGCCGATTAATTATGCATGGAGTATTAAAAAAATAAATATCTGCATGGTTGATTTGAGCGATTACTGAACATTCTCACATAAACGATGAATTAAATTAAATTAGTTGACTATATTATTAACATGAATTAAGCACACGTACAATTACATTATTTACGCAAGTTTAACAAAAATATTATAGATTCATGTGCGATTGAATATACGTAATCACTAATTTTCGGTTATCGAACTTCGTCGCGGATAATCTTTTTTGATCTGCGCACACATGCATTGTCACTAATGGTTTTTTGCTACCTCTCACGAGCATATTGAATTATTCGCATGAAAAATTCAAAGCATGCATGAAAAAAAAAAATAAATAAATAAATAAAATTCCGCGAGAGCTAAAAGAAATTACTGCATCACGATTAACGGGTTTACGGCTCGTACGCCAGTAGTACATTTTATCATTGGTGCTGCAAATTCAGCATGACCAGGATATTTATACGGTTCATGACAAGGGTTTCACGTGGTGTACGGCTCTACCGTAGCTATAAAATCGCAACGTTCACGAACGTTCCTGCTGCTACCACAAAACACAACAGCTTCGAACTTTATGGCTTGAGCGTATAAACGGTGAATCTGTCAATAAATCAGCAAGCCACTGTGACTGTAAATAAAATAGATGATAAATAACAGTTTTGCCGGCGATCGGACACAACTCACTCGTACACAACCGGGGACTCGAGCTCGGAAAACGTACGTGATTAACCGGCGTTCAGCGCGAAACGCAAAATATTGTAGTCCATGTATGTAACGGACATCGAAAGTTCAAAACACCCATGTATGCATTTACCCTCGTGACCGCTATATTTCTTTCATTTGACATATCTCCCAGACAGCACCTTTTCATTGTTTCACGATTTTTTTTTCTACCCAGTACCAAAATATGAACCTGAAGGGTTTTGCGTTTGTGATAGGCATTTTAAAGAATCGATTCTTTGGAGGTTGTTTGAGCAAAGAAAATTTGGGTCCCTGTATTAACATTGTTCTTTTTTATACGAAATCATCATATCATGATAAAATGAACTACAAAACCAACAAGACTCGGCTGTACTCGATAGAGTCTAGTTCTCATATTAAACGATCTATAGGCCGATTTTCTAAATTTAACCAGTTGCTTATGATACTTTCGAGTCACGTTTGCCTGTAACCAACTAGTCAGGATTTTGAGAGTAAAGTTTTTGAAACTTGTCTATTAACACCGAACTGATGCTGGATCAGCGTTAAAGTAGCCGATTTAAAGTCGATGGTGTAGACACCTAGGGAATTACTGGAATAACGAGACATTAGTGGGCACGGACACGTAGTCGTGAGAGCATCGTACTACGGCCGCGTGATACAGTAAAAGGATTTTCGGTATAACGGAAAGCTTTGCTATACAGGGCTTTACCCATTTGGCCGGTAACCCCTTCGATCATTGGCCCCCAGTGTCCCATAAGTCTCGTCATTCAACTGATTCCCCCGTCGACCGTATAATATTCACGGAAAATCATTTTCGAAAATGAGCGTAACCACTTTAAAGCGCGCGAACCCTCGAGCGTCGCGTCAATATTGAACCTCATTAATATTTCATCTCTGGCCATCAAAAAGTTAATTCTCCGGGGTCTTTTTCACCGATTTATGCGAACTATTAGAAAAGAGTTTATTCCATTTTTATTTGTAAACATGGCGTATTCCGATAAATAATTCAGGTTTATTTGTAAAACATGAGTAACCAGTCACGTAAGAAAACTAATTTGACTACTCGTGTAGCCGTCAGATGGGTACACATACTAGAGAAAATTTCGTATTCGAAGAGAAATTGGACTGTTTTATAGTCACATTGCCACGCCTTTTTAATTACGAGAGAAAGGCATTTAACATACGTCTCTGACTTTAAACACTGTGTTTGTGTATGTGTGCGCATAACAATGGTTTATTAAAATAAAATAAATAGGTGGAACGTTTAAGCTTGTTATCTCATTGTTGGTTGTTGTATCTACGATGTCCAGTTTCATTACGAAAATCGTTTACTCTATCTCATAACAGAAAGCTCTCCCTTTAAGCTTAGTTACACAACAAAAGCCTTCTTTGTATTTACCTCTATCTTTCTCCCCATCCTCTAACGTTTTATAAACGTAATAATTATACTAATGCTACAACATTCTCAAATCTCATTATGCACTCAATTATTCGTAATAATTAAATACATTTTTCTATCGAATACATTATCGAAGTTAGAGGTGTTTTAAGATTTTTGGGAATCGCTGATTACGATTTTGACATCAGAATTTAAAAAAATTTAATGGTGGACCCAAAATGACGACTATTTTTGATTTTTAGAAAATTCAATGATTTTCTTTAAATTGTAGCTGGTCAAAAAATATGAAAAAATCATAAAATAGTACTAGACATGAAGTCATAGAACTTGAACTTTCAAGACTCTAGAAACTACTTAGATGTATAAAGGTGCTGCCATATACAATGGCAATATCCCTTTGTGAACGGTGGTCCTCTGTGGGACCACCTATTTGTAAACCATTTTTTTACGATTTAAAAATAGCTTTTATTCGATTTAACCCATTTTTTTGTTATAATATGCTCATTGAATATTAAAAAATCAAAATTTATTACCGGAGGTTTTATAATTCATAATAATTTAGCGATATTAGTGAACAAAGTCTAACAAATAACTTCTTTTTACAAAAAAAATATTATTGAAAAAACAGAGGTATATTCTTATGAAAATTGGATCACTGGATTCTGCTAAAACCGATCATGTAAGGATTTTGAGAGTCGCTGATTATGAATCGAAATTCGAATTTTGAAACTTCAAGGTTAGAGTAAAGCCAATGCTCGAAGCGTGTAGGTTCTTGCATATGTCGTTGAACCGTATTCTTGATAAAGGAGGAAGAGACAGAGTTGGTCGATCTGTTCCGCACTATCACGTACACGGATGACTTCCTCCAGACAAAAACCTATAACATCTCTTCACATGAGTGAACATGGACATTGGCCGATGTTGACAATCCTATCGGCTAGAAACTATAGAATCACGCACCTGTATGACTGATAGCGCTTTTAATGGTTAACACATGATGTAATGCGAGCTCAACGAGGGAATCTCTGATAGTTATCGTATGCGTTAAAATAAACATAAAATAATCTACCGTGTAAACAGAACAACGCTTCCAATTTTTTGTTTTTAGTGTTGCAGCATAATTAGTAAAGTTTTTTTATGTACTGATACGCAACGATATTTCATTTTTTTCAACAAATTTGTTATTAAACTGCCCATAGGTCCGATTTAAGGGGGTATTCCTTAGTGATGGTGATGAGTTGATGAGTAATGAGTGATTTTATAGGGAACATTCAAAAATTTTCTTTTACATGAAAAAAGTATTCAATGATTTTGTTTTTAAAATATGTTGCTGTTATTATTAATGTCTAAGATTATGTAAAAAAATTGTTTTATTATCATTTTAATTAAATTTGGTTAGTGTTTTTTTCACTGGTGGGTGGTGCAGTCGATGGACAAAAATCTATCCAATCAAATTAACTGAAATTTGGATATGATGTTGTCGACATCAATAGTTATCGAACGCAGCAGAAACGTAAATTTTCATAAATAATTTGTTTATTTTTGGCATTTTTTATTTTAGCTCTGAAACAGTACATTGGATACCGGATACAAATCCAAATCTTTTTTTCCGGTCTCGTAGTTCTTAAGGAAAACTTTTTTGAAAAATATAATTTATTTATAACGAACCGTTATAATATCAGACTTCATTTGGTTTTCCTCGTAAGTTAAATTTTTTTCACAAAATATTCAGCGTTGGTTTTATGAATAGAAATCTTCGTGACAGCCGAAATTACCATTTTTTGAAAATGTTCATTAGTAATTGGTCGCAAAAGTATAGTTTTGTAGGTTAAAATCTTTTTTATTTAGAATATT
>JABMBV010043177.1:0-14585 GCA_018906735.1 Mesochorus sp. PSUC_FEM 10030011
CGAAAGAAACAATAAACTCAATCGAGCTCTTTGTTTTTAAAAAAAAATTTTTTTTTTTATTATTGAAAAACTTACCGAGTTGCAATGTCATTGCTTTCACGAGTGAGGCCGACGTTTTCGCTGAAAATGAAGATTCTCGTGTTGCCGTGATACCATTTTATGCTGTGAAGTCCTCCGCATTGCGATGATATAAGTATACAAGGTAATTGTACTTCGGCTCCCCGTTCCGCGCTCTTTTCACTCTTTTTCCATGGCTCGGTGCCACCTTGAACAATTAACAGAGAAATATATAGAGTATTGGATAAAATTAATATTTGACTTTTATTGAACACGAATTGGGTGATCGCGGGCACCAATATACATTGACACACGTGCACACGATTCTTGTTCAGAATCGGCCAATCGCTATTACATACGATAAATCTCAGCGGCGCATATACGAACAGTATGGAACAGTAAAAAAAATACTACAAACCCACTTTATGTCTGAATATCGATTGAATAATGTATATTTTACAAATATATGCGTTTTGCAACCTTTCGAAGCATTGAGTATTTTCCATGACAATATTACAGTTTGGATATGGTAAATATTGCTGGATCTCACGATTGTATACAGAGTTATCATCAAACATGGTTACGATTAAATAAGCTATATATGATATATAATATATCTCGGTATAAAAACCATAACTGTTTATTAATTATCGTTATTGCATTATTAATGCTCCACGAAATTGTATCATTCATAAGCACTAATAATAAAAAACCTGCTTTTAAATCGACATACGAGAATTCTTTTTCGAAGCATTATTTTTTTGTCATTCGTTTAAACTGTTACGTTCCAAGAGTCGATATTTTTTTTAATGAAAAAGGAACGTAATATAAAAATTTTTTTTTATAAATTGTTTTTTTTTTAATTTGACTGATTTCATTGTTATTCATTGTTTGTTTGTGATTTTTATTTTGAGAGTAATCACACTTTTTTATTTTCATTTAAAACCGAAAAATAATTTCTTAATAAATAATTGAAAATTACAACGATTTTTTCTGTATTCGTTTACATTTTGTGATTTTTTATATTAAACTTGAAACTTTGTAAGATTTTAAGGCCGAGATTGTTGGACTGGATTTTTAAACTACGATGTGTAATCAAATTTTTAATTGTGACTGGCTAGTCCTGAGACATCGAGACACCTGGTACAATTTTGTACATCAGCATTTTGCCAATAAGTGAAAAATCAAGGCTCTCGACCGTGTCACTGTTCTCGGATACTTGGGCTTAATTTTACAATTTGAAATGAAAAAATATTTGACTTTATAGAATGGAAAATAAATATTGAGTTTAAAATATTTGAAGTTGAGGAAATTCCCGACCTCACGTAACTAACAATGCTACAAATACTAGATAATGATTGAACCTCAACGATGTAGAAAAATTATTTTTGAAAAAAAAAAAAACGTGAAACAAATTTTTCAAAAACTAATTTAGATCGCAAAATATAAAAGTGCTCGTTCCTTTGATTCCATTGTTCATTTGGATTTGAAATACTTTAAATACCCCAATAAAAATCAATAAATAAACGTAAATTAAAAAATAGTTTTGAAAAAATCCGTTGTTCAATCAGCATGAATAAAAAGTTCAGCCGAACAAACAAATTCATTTCACAGAATTCGTGTATAGATGATCATACAAAAAAGTCATGAACAAAATCATTTGTGAGGGTAGAAAAGTGGGTTATTGAGGATTGAAGTGTTCCTCTGTACACACAAAAAAAACATAGACACTTTCAAAAACATTGTATATGAACCTATGTGTATATGTGTATAGAGAAAGTTGGCCATTGCTCTCTCTCTCTCTCTCATTCTCTCTTTTTCTCTCTCTCTCAAAAAGCGTGATGCACCAAACTTTGTCGAGTGACTAAACGGATTTATTTTAGCGAATTTATTTGCGAAGCTATACAGAGAGTCTGCAAGTGGAGGGAGGAGGTGGGGCGGTATAGAACAGAGTAGTTTCTACGTTTCGTGACAAGTTTTCCGTGTTCCGGACGCCCGGTTTATTTAGACGTCTCTTGCCTAATAATACACACAATATATAGATATATATATGTGTGTGCGTGTACATATATAATGTGCTTGTATAGTTTTCGCATCAGGAATTTATCCAATACACTCTTCCACCGGATGCGTTGTATATAAATATAGGAGCGCATAGATGGTCGAGTTTCACATCCTCTTGATCCTTCGGCGCTCTCTTTCTCTCTCTCTCTCTCTCTTGAATTCGAGTAGTTCGAAACCGATTGCTGCACGAATCGACTCTCCCGCGTACATACAAGTTAGATTAAGTTGTATGCCCTACATTTCGACTCTCATTCGGTAACAGCAGCACAGCCAAACGGCTGTCGGATACCCTCTGATTACCGTGATTTACGAGAGAGAGATATATATTCCCACCACATCTCACTCGTTCTCGTTTCCATTATCCCTAATACCATCACCGCAACCCCTCATAGTTTGCTTTCTCGCGAGAAGTTTAATCTATCGGAGTTCGTATACAATAAAGCTATAACACTATATAATTGTAACACCCCTCGTCGATTCACTAACTCGATCGCATCCCTTCAATCTCTCTCTCTCTCTCTCTTTCTCACCCTCTTTCATATATATATGCGCAAGGTCTTACGGTAATTGTTTTAAAGTGCATCTCATAATTGAATCATATTGATGAAAACGGTCGTGTATTCATCATTCGAGCCAAATTTTCGACAATCGGTAGCACAATATTTAACAATGCGAGTTTCTAGACGACCTCGCTGCCTTATTTTTTTATCATAAACAAAAACACATTTGTAGACACATTTTTTGTAAATTTTCATGTTACATTAAGGCAAGTCCCGTTTTCGGAACAGCTAAGGAAAATATTGAACGTTACATTACGATAATTTTTGGAATGTAGTGAAGAAATTTTCATATAAATTTTTACTAGTATCCAAAAAAATTTTTTTTCTAGTATTCTAAAAAAAATATCCATAAATAGTCAAGTTGTATACATCAGTTTTGCACCCCCTTAATGGTCCATTAAATCCGTATGTATTTTGAAAGGATCCAAAAGTAGAGAAGGGTTCGAAACCGAAGAGCTTTTTGATAAAGCTTTTGAAAAATTGAATATACTTTTTTTATCGGATAATAAAAGTGTACATAAAAATGCTTGCAAAATTTTAGAGCTTCTTATCGACCATTTATTACAATAAATAATTGATGAAATTTCGAAATTTAAAACAACGGCTCCGACCGTGATTTCAAGCGTAAATGTAAAGCTTTCACGATTATATACACTATTGAATACAAATTTTGAAATGATAATTACAATAAAAATCTTTGATTTAGTTAAGTAAAAATTTGTCGATTTGTCGTAGATATGTCAACGCTACATAACCTATTATGAGTCAAATCAGATTGATGTTAAAAAAAAACTTTGCAATAAAAATATTCCATAAATTACCATAACATACATTTTAAAAATCAATTACTTTCGTTGTACTAATAAAATAATATCTACATAGATTATACATGACTTATTTTCAATGTTAAAAATATCAAATAATCCATTAATCGAATTCAATAAAATTCAGGTATATCCTAGCGTGAAATGTAACAGGAGAGAATTTTTCTCAAAAATAACACATCCGCATGTTGAACGAAAAAAGTTAAGAGTAAAAAAGGGCGAAAAAAATGTGTTTGGTCTGTCAGCGATATTTCCACGTGATAAAAGATCGATGTGTGTTGAAAGTTTTTAAACCGCGAGTTCTGTGCCAGAGATCGAAAAAGAGAGGGGGAGAGAGAGAGAGAGGGGAGTTGGTAAAAGTGGCTTGACCCCGAGAAAAAGTGGCTTGATATCGGGGGTATAAAGGCTTACCCGTGGCATCGTTTGTCTGTAGTGCACTAGACGACGGTACATGTAAAAGTAGGATACAAAGGGATAGGGCATGAACGAACGAGTCCGTTGACCAACGAGACCTCGAGGACTCCTTGAGCCTTTCACCTCGATCTTCTCGCTGCATATAGAAAGCACTGTTTTTTCTTTCACATAAAGATTAGAAAAAAAAACGTCACGTACGAAAGTTGGTTAGAAAAAAAAGAAAGAAAATAAAACGAAGAATCAGGTTAAAATTCTCATTCAGGGCGTACAACGAGAAAGAGAAAGACGGATTTGAGCGTCACCGGGGATTAACTGCGCAAACACGGCTGACAGTCGCAGTAGAAACAGTTACTCGTTGCATGAAACAAGGGAGAGAGAAGGGCAGGAGAGAAGAGAGGGGGGGGGGAGTTAAAAACAGAAGAGAAATGGTGAAATTCCATTAAAACAAAATTAGCCAGTTTACCATAATAAATATTAATTGCATTTGAACGCTTCAACTCCCATTTATAATACACGTTGTGTATTCGTCGAAATTCAATATCAAATAACATTACGGTAACACTTTTAATTTAATTATCTATACAATACGATAATATAATTTCGGCGATTTCGGTGGATGATTATTTCCTTGAAATATCTTTCGATTACCTATTGTATGTATATGGTTCACACGTTAAATATCACATGTGAAAATGAGGTCGAGTTCGTATATAAAAATTATATATATCCGTGCAGGAAAACGTGTCAGCTTCAATTCCAAACGTAACCTGGTATTGAAGCGAGATTAATAAAAAAGTAAGCCTGATAGCTCTTACCACGCGAGGGATTTAACCGAAAGAATAAAATTACTGAATAAAATTTGCCAGCTCCAAGAGAAACGAAAATTCTTTTTGTATATCGGGAAAAAGATTAATATTGAATGATCGTGAACGAAAGTCAAAAAAGAAATGAGAGAGACATCGCGATTTGAACCCTTCAATGGCCACGCCTATTTCTGGATAGCTTAAAATTATTTTCTCTAGTCGTGTGGCTAAAAAAAGAGTTGAATAAAGATCCAACCATAGTTTTGTTGATAAAGGCCTGGGCGATAATATTTATGGCCAGTGTAGCAAATTTGCTAATCATTTTTTTTTAAACACTCGTAATTCGAACCATTATTCTAATTCAAGCTTTATCAATATAATTCTATTTAAGCAAACATTTAAAATGATTTACTTTTACTTATTATTATTATTTTACTTTTACTATGTATTTTGAACAAGAAAAAAAAACAGACAGCAGATGCAAGCATAATAAATTCCAACGATAACTTCGTATCATATGTTTTATTCATATTCAACAAAATTCATATGTTTAAACGTTTAAATTTCGACCTATCCCAGTTTTTATAATTTTATCTAGGATTGATTAATGGAATTATAAAATAACCTGTTCGCTAGAGATGATCCTAACGCTTTTGCTTATGGGATCAAAGTGAACGTAGAAAATTGGCTACGACGGCAGCTAAAGGGTTAAACGAAGAATTTACCCGGAGGGATATAAAATTACCGAATAAAGTTTGTAAGCTCGAAGAACGAAACGAAAATTCATCATCGGCAAGTTTTTTTTTTGTGTGTATTGTAAAAAAGATAAAATATTGGATGATCGTGAAAAACGACGAAGGCCAGAGAAAAGAAAGCAGGAGAAACGTCTCGATTTTGAGGGTGGACGTGATGGTGGTGGAGCGTGGAACTGCAGAGCTTATATGGCAACGAGCCAAATTTCAAAGCCCCTCGTTATTAACCCACTTACTCTTATAGGTGATGGGTATAAGGTCTCTCTCGGTCATTCGGGTAACGCCCTCTGTGTGGGGAAGAAGAAACGCATTACCTCTTGGTTGAGTCCACCCGGAGTGAGAGCCCGGCGGGGGGTGAAAACACAGCCCGTGGCGGGTAAATTTACGGTATACGATTAACACACATGGAAAGTAAAGGGGAGACTGTGCTAGCGTTTTCTATATATGAGGGAAAGAGGTTGTTGAAGAAGAGAGCGTCCTCTCGAATTTACTCTCTTCCTCTTTCAAATGACACTGCATATATTCACGTCTCTCTCTTTAACTCTCACACACTCCCTTGTATTTCCTAGCTCTCGGAATTTCTCTTCCACCGCTTTGTTTGTACGTTCGACGATTATCAAGCTCGAATTTGCCACCAGCTCGAACCGACGCCAGCAATCCCACACTGGTATAACAGCGAACAGTAGTGCAAACAACCCCTAAAGGATATCCTGTCGGGAGCTAACCTATACCACGGAGGACACAATTCTATATGCGAGAGGATACACTTGTACACGTGCCTCTCTCTCTTTCTCTCTCTCTCTCTATGGCTCACCCCCCTCGCGTTATGTATAATGTACCACTGATAAATGCTCAAACACTTTTACGATTAATTAATTCGAGTGTTGCATAGCCCAAGTTCATGAATGAAAAATAGAATACAACGCGGAGCAGAGGGTAGTCAAGGAAGAGAATATAAAGACAAAGATGGAGATAGAGACAGTGAGAGGGGTTACCGCAGAGTGATTTGTAATCCGCCTGGCAGCCCGAATCGCTGCTGAATATGCACACAAACGTATATACATGCATAAATACATCTGAGGCAACGCGACCTACTTTTCATCCCCTCGGCCTTTCGGCATTCTCATCCATGATTTTTTTTCCTCTTCCTCCCCCTCCTCTCCCCTCTCTGCCATTATGCATAAACATATGAATCGTATCTGATTTTTAAATTTCTCCTAGTAATTTTCTAAAAAGTCACAATTTAATTTTTTTTCTCGTTTTCTGAATCTTCAAACCCGCTAAGTTTCCTATTTTTACCCGATCGTCCTATTTCACCCTGATTTTCCTTCGTGCACAAATGAACCGACATTACACTCGCACCTATACAATCACAATCGAGATTTCGTGCCAATACGCTTATATATATTCTGCGGATCCTCTCCATTTGCCGAAACTAAATTCTCCTGTCCAAGTCCCACGTGTCATGTCCGACCGTACGTATTTAACACTACTGTTGTACGAGACAAGCAGTATAGTAACGGAGTATAAGACGCGCGCGCTCTATACCTGCCATCAGAGTGTGTACTACTACGGTGCCCCAAGACACTTTCACGATTCATATGTACATACGAATTATCCTCGAACGAGAAGACGTCGACGTGTACGGGTTGTTTCACTTCGACTCGACATTTTTTCTTCCTTTTTTTTTTTATATTCACGCTAAATACACATAAAATACTTCAGTGAAATTGTGGCAGCAAAAAATTTCTTTTTTTTTTGCTAATTTAGCAAAAACTCCCTTGCAAACTATGAATTTTCGTAAGATGAATATTAACGAGTAATTTTTCCACGCGCAGCGAAAAACAATGTTTTTTTTTCTTTTTTTTTTTGAATCATGTTCTCTGTCAATTTTATCTGAAATAGCCTATATATATATAATCTACATGTGCGCTCTGTGAACATAGGAATTATGTGCGGCATTACGACCCCTCCTGTTCCTCATCCCCCTTTCTCATCCGACTCCATCTCTCGCTTCACTCTCTCTCTCTCTCTCTCACTCTCTGTCTCTGTACTTCTCTTTCTCTCTCTCACTCGCTCGCTCGCTCACTTCGTGCGAAATCCCCGAGGTAAAGCGTACGTACGTGAATCCACGCTCTGCTGCGCCCATCCAGGATGTCCCTCCCTCCCCCTCCCGTGCTCTCTATTCTCTCTCGCGAAAACGCGCTCACTCGGCGGACGTTGCAAAACGTGCAGAATCGCACCAAATTCATCGGGGCTCCCACATGTGTGCAACTTCTCCACCCCCTTTTTTTCGCCCTCTCTCTCTCTCTCCCTGCCTCGCGATGGTTTTGATCGTTCGAGATTATTATTCTTCCAATGTCCGGACCTTTTCACGATCGGAACATTTATCCATCGAATGATCGATATATGTACGGAGCTCGTTTTATTTCTTTTTTCTTTTTAAAATCCCTTTAGAGCCCTCTTCGTTGGGATTAACGAGGTGCTTCGTCAACGCGTTCGCTCTAGTAATGGTGACTAGAAAAAGTGTTTTATTCGATCGATTACCATATATATTATTTTCATCAAGATTACTTATGACAATTTCAGGCTCAACGTGAAAAAAAATCCTTTATTCAATTTATTTATCATTTTTAAAATTTATTTGAAATTAAAACCAAAAAAATAACTTATATATGATTTTCAATAGAATTGAAGAAGAAAAGGAAGTTACGAAGAATTCTTCGAAAGAAAGAAATATGTATATGCTTGTGCATAAATAATCTTAAATGATGTCGGAATCATCGAGTAATAAATACAGATGAAATTTATTATTCAGCCGTATAGTTGGTTTAATTTTTCAAGACGAGTTTTTATTTCAACTTTGGGAATTAAAATTCTTATTCTTTATATCTTGAAAAGTTCGGAGTAACCGCTTAAAAAAACTCTACGTGTGCAATGGTGAAATATATATATATAGACGACGAGAACCGCGAGAACGCAATCCGCTTTCCCGCAGAGGAGTTTCTGCACTTCTCGTGGGTGCTCTCTCCCGCGGTGTCTTGCCAGATGTCGTAGAACCGCGAGGTACCACAACAGAGAGGGATAGAGAGCAGGGCAACCAGCAATAGCACCAACATTTGTGCCAGCAGGAAGGAAAGTCTCTTGAGTCGTGAACAAGTTCACGCGCTCGAATCTCAAAGCATTTTGTGTCTGTGTACGTATGTGTTTGTGTGTACATGTGCCGCCCTGCTGCTATAAACTAGAAACTTGAGCTGCACTCGAGAAGGAAGGCGAGCAAGCAACCAATCAACGAAGCTAAGCCCCCAAGGCTGCTGTTGCTCCTCTTCCTTTTGCCTCGGTTATTTACACGCATCACCATTGCTTGATATTACTGCGAGAAATTTCCCGAGAATGCACCACGAATATCATCCAACCCCTGGATAACAACACACTTGATTATCTCGCTTTTCAACTTGTCTTCTCGCATCAACGATCAATGGCAACTATTTTTTCAAACCGCGATCCTTCAAAAACATCATATTCAAGATCAATGGTAACTTTTTTTTTTCAAACTACGAGGGCCCCAGTTGCCAAAAGTGTTCTATAAAGTATTAAATTAAGAAGATAGTAAAATTATCCCTATTACTGGATAATATCTTGAAAATTTGCATTAACGTCGTCAACGTATGTATAAGATTGTTTGTCCAAAAATTAAGAAAGGGTCATCAACTCAAAAATTATGATATTGATTGTTGAAAATGGCAATTTTCCAAAAGCTCTCATAAAAATCCATATTGAAAGTTACCATTTTCAACATAAAATTTTTCAAATTTTTACATATTTTAAATTGAAATTCAAAGACATTCATACAAATTTTCAATTAATTATCTTGGAAAAAAGTAATTTCAATGATTTTAAGTATACTTTATACGTACTATTATGATTATAACTGAATGATATCCTTAAGGGTATAAAAATAATTAAACAAGCATCGCCGGTATGGAATCGTAAGTTAGAATAAAAAGATTCCTACGAAAAATTCATCGATGTCATTGTTTCGCATTTCCTATGAATTTGTACACATTTGAGTAATTTACGATTCTCAAATGTATATTCCATTTAAAAAGTGTTCAAACAATTCTACAAATTTTTAAATGTACTTTTTAAATGTAAAGGAATATCGAGGTTATCCTGAACAATGTCAAACGCTGGGATATTTACTTCATTTCAAACATCGCGTTGATTAATGACATCGGCAATTGATGTGAATACTTTCAACGTATAATGAGAGAATAAAAACGTTGAAGTTTTCGTCAATTTATTTATTTATTTTTCAAAGGAAGATTGCCATAGGTAAATATGCTGCTGATTCATCGATACACAGTTCGCCAATATTAAGTCGAATAAAAAAAGATTTACGTAAAATCATATTCTCGTTTAATTGAGCATATTCGTCTGATACCATAGAAATTGAAATGAATTTTAAATCAATATTTCATATGAGGAAAAATGTATTTACTTTGATGTTACTTTTACAACTTTCACTCGTTTATATACGCAATAGAAATAAAAACCAATGCAATTTGTGTATTTGCATGATGTACCCGCGGTAATTAAATACTATCCAACTATTGACCCACGAGATTTTCGGGGAAACCATTTATAAATATATACAGAGGATCATCCATTAGTGGTAAATGAGAAATTTTTTAGCTTTTGGGCTTTTAATTGAATTTCCGTACGTTCATGTGCCAGATTTGTAGCGAAATTCGGTTTAAAAAAATCTTTGGGTTATTTATGGTCGAAATAAAAATAAAATTTACTTTTACGTTTGAAAAAGTATATTACGATGAGTATTTTATAATTTTTTTTAACAAAATATGTATGTCAAAAATAAGAAAGTTGGATACTTTAACATTTTTTTCGATTCAATAAAATTAAGTGAATAAATTATAGAATATATACTTTAGGCAGCGTAAAATTATAATTGATATGGGTAAAAAAATTGAAAAAACATGACGTTTGATCAGTGTAAAAGTTAATGGATAAAATGAAAAAAAAAATGTCAGAACAGATCTAACGAAAAGATACCGAGTTAGTGCTCGACAACGACTGCCTCGAGGGTTGGCAAAGGTTCAATAATTTATTTTGCAAGATTGACCCGAGCGAAGAGATTGAAAAAAAAAAGAATTAAATCACCTTTTCTTTTCTCGAAGCAGTCAGTCGTTGCTGCGATTTCTTTAGATACGGACGTCCCTTATTAAACTCGATCACATTCAGAGAGATTATTTTCGATACATTAACTTGTTCAATTAATTGGATACATTATCTATGTTGATTCTCATCGCCCATTCACACGGTGTGTTCATTGAAACGTAATCGAATTTTTAAAAGATTTCGAATAAGTGCGATCTAAGAAAATTATCTTAAAGTTATAAGAATCCTTAGTGTCCCACTCGTTTTGATTTTACCCTGTACATGTGTGTGTGTGTGTGTGTTTATGTAGACGATTGAATGGCGAAGGACGAGGTTATTTGCTACCGAACAAGAGAGTTAATTGCCATTACGCTAAATAGACAATCTCCTGCCTTTCCGGCTAATCGTAAATTGCATCTCCATCGCACATGCATATATATGTATATAAACCGAGATTAATATGTATGTATGCATCGTATATTGTATAGTTTCGTAAACTTGTAACTACTACATTATTGAATGAAATATATTATTGGTGTTGGAAAATAGGGTTGTCTGTATGCGCAGTGAACTCACTTGAATGAAAATTTATAACGATTATTAATGTTGCGATAATTTTCTCGGGGAGTTTATCGACACAACTATTTCATTATATATTTTTCTTTTCAATTATAATATCAAGCCGGTAATATATCAATGAAAATATTTCGAGCAGATAACAAATTGGTATTCGGCGAAATTATATAACTCGTTAATGCCATAGGATTATATCGACGAATGTTATTCAAGAAAAGTGCTTAATAATTGAATTCGGTTGTTATCCCTGCAAATATTCACTGTTACCATATATATAATAAACATGAGAATTTTATTGCAGAGAAAATTACGTATTCTATACAATTTGAATGTATATACTTGTAACCTCTGTACCCGCGCGTAGGGGATGAGAAATAATACACGAGGGGATTCGCGAACCGCGGAATATTTTCCAATTGTGGCAGATCGGGAATAAGTAAGGAGCAGAAATTTTTAATATATTGGAATAATAAAGATGCGACTTTATAAGCTCCATATACAATGAGTATAATATTTATAACCGAATTATGGTGGGAATCGTAGTCATTCGCCACACTCGTATAATCCGCCTTCGTTTACTATCTACTATATCTCCATTATAATTTCACTAGAAACATTGAAATACGTTTCGTCGACACTTTTTCGGTTGCAAACTGGCAATGCGATTTGTAAAATTCATAGGTTAAAAAGCTGATAATTCCGCGACTGACTAAGTAAAATTAGCCGTGGCAATGGGCTTTTCAATAAATAAGCAGCCGCGCAGTGTCAACTTGGAGGGTTTTTGATCGATTCTTTCGAGCGGTTCGCCAGAGTCGAAAGCTTTTTTTTTTAGTACCATCTCATTAAGTAAATATTTATATAGATATCACGTTGATGCTATTAAAGTTGAAACATTTTATTTTTATTTTCCCAAAGATTAGTGCGGTAAGACCTGTTACCGACAGGTTTTTAACGGATTAATCCTCGAATGTCCCATACAAAAATATATATGTACGTGTGAACGAAAGAGGATACTTTGTATTCGCGGTGAAGCCAACTCATTCGCGCAACTCTTTTGGGGTAGGAGAAGAGGAGGAAAGGAGGGAGGGGAGGGGGAGGTAGAGGGGACGAAGATGGGAAGGATGCCTCCGACAACCCATTTCAGCCTCTCTCTATTTCTCGGTCGTTTCGAAGGATTCGAGTTGGCCGTCCATCGCTTAATTACTTCTTTCCCTTGGCCGTAACTTTAGTTGACGGGCGTGACCGAAATAAAATGCGCGTGGGGGCTTCTGCTGCTGCCACTTTTCTCTTCTCTGCCGCCTGCCTTTCCACCGGGCAGAAGAGCCCAAGCTCGTCGAGCTTTCTCCTCTTTCTCTCTTTTCCTTCCCCCTCCCCCCCCCGCCTCTCACCCCTTTCTCTCTTTTCTCGTCCTTCCGCTAGAAGAGTTCCAGCCGTCGAGAGAGACGTACGGGCATGTACACTGACGCTGAAATCGATTAAACGAGGGGAAAGAGAGATAGAGAGAGAAAGAGAGAGAAAGAGAGAAAGAGGGAAATACTGAGTCCAGATAAGCGTGGTTTAAGGGTGTACATGCTGCGCGTCTTCCAATGTCCTATCTCTATATATACTATGTACAACAATTTATATGGCACATTCTCTGTCAATTAAACCCGTTTATTATTTAGTATTGTGTGATAACGCGAAAGGAAACAAAAAAAAAAGTGGAAAATACTGCGGTTGAAAGTATCAGTATTTTGGGATAATTTATTCCGCCGTATCGCATATATATACCAACCCCATTGAATTTGCTTCTATTTAGGTGTATGTAAATTTTAAAAGAAGAAGAAGAAGAAGAAGAAAAAAAGTAATAAAATTTGCACAAAGTAGGAGAGTAAAGCGACATAAAGTAGCATAAAGTGTATACGCGGTGGGTGAAACTACAAGGTGGAAAATTACATGAACCATCTATGAGAGATTAAGGGGAGAAAAAATGAACTGACGAAGAATGCCCTATATATAGAAAGAGAGAGAGATGGAGATATATATAAGTATGCATTTTAGTAACGTGAGAAGCAGCAGCGCAGTGTAGTATATTTTCCACGGAAGCTTTTCAACTCTCCCCTGTAACTACTCCGCGAGATACAGCACTTCTTCTTCGTCTTCTTCCTTCTCCTATCGCGTCTATGTCACGTGTAAATGTAAGCCCCTCTCGTGTTAAATGTAAATTAGCCCTTCTCCATCTATTTCTCTCTCTCTCTCTTTTCCTCTCTCACTCCCATTCTCTCTTTCCTTACTTTGATCGAGGTTGATATACGAGGGTGGTATGTATGTCGGTTAAACATGGAAATTGAAGAGAAGGGTGTGAGGCGAAGGCGCATATGATTGGCCATTTAACAAATCCCACAGATTGACATTGACTTTATTTGAATTTCTTCATACTGAGCAAATCTAATTTCTTCGAGCATCAATATTGAACTGTTGGACCGTGCACGTAATAGCCCAATCAATTTTTCATCATCCTATGCTCGTGCGGCAAAACGAAAAAAAAAAAAAAAAAAGAAGAATTTTTTTCCCTTGCAACGGTAACATTGAAGATCTTCAGCAGCTGCGGAAAAGACAACCACTGAATTTTATTAATTTAATGACGGAAAACCTTTTGATCTATCTCCTTTTTTCTCGTTTTCTCTTCTCTTTTTTCTCTCTCTCTGTCTCTTTCTCGTCTCTCTATGTCCCTCCAATGTACGTGAAACTTTGATAGCGCTGAAAGTTACACGATGGGATTATCGTACACACAGTCGTTTGCGACACTTTTTTTATGATTCCTCATGAGCTCTTTGATATGACGGTGAATTAAATGCCGTTCAGTTTGGTGGCAAAAGAGACGAATAATGTGACTGTAGCACGAAATCTCATTACGTTTTTTCTCAATCTCTCTCTCTCTCTCTTTCATTCGAATTTGATATGTATGAGACATTCCGTGTCAAATCACTGAAATTTTATCCGCGCATTTTTATTTTTATTTTTTTCAACAAAAGATGTTTTTGAATATGTATATGCTTTTTCCAGTAATAATTATTCTATGTTTAATATACTTTGGAGCAAAAAATTATAACGCGAAATTAAAATGGAGCTTTGGATGAAATGTCCTATATAGATAAACGGCGAAGGAGAAAAAGACGTTGTTCGTACGTATGAAGTGTATATGTTATAGCCAACTGTTCCATTATCCACGCGACTTCGAAGGCAAAACGTTTTTCTCCTGTGTCTATAGAAATTGTTATGTATATTCGACTTTATATAAACGCCTGCTACACTCCATCGTATCAGATCTCTCGAGACAATCAATTGAGTTCACGTGTATATTATATACATATATAT
>JABMBV010043288.1:0-14579 GCA_018906735.1 Mesochorus sp. PSUC_FEM 10030011
AAATGTTTAATTTTTTTCTGTATATTTAATTAGCATCATTCGAAAGAGCACATTCCGAAATAGTAAGGTACAAGTTGTTAATTAAATATTCCAATTTTTATTTAATGAAAACATTAAATTTTTTGCCCGTTGTTGTTTTACCCGTTAATGTATTAAAATTTGACTTAATTAATAATGAAATTTAATTCTTATTTTATAATTCGAACTTCATATTTAATTTTTTCACTATAATTTCATGATTATTGTAGCGATAATTTGAAGGGATATAAGATAATAAATTTGATACTTGTTTTATACATTAAAAATCAAAATAATCATTGGTAGGAGTAGCTTCATCTTGACTGTCGTTATCTCCATAGAATTACAATATATTTGAAAAATGTTACGCTTAGGAAAATGCGGATTTTTCTTTTAATGACTAAACAATATGATTTTCAATGACAAAAATACTGATGAAAAAATGAATGTTTATTTTTATTTTTACATCTACGCATTAAAAAGTTTCAACGAAATTTGTTCAAAAGACTTTCAATTAGGCAAACTTCAAAATTAAGAAATGACTTTTAATCCTTTTTCAATATTTCTATAAAACCTTTTCGAATATAGTCGAATTAAGAGCATTATTTATTTATTTGAATAAATAATAAGATGATTTTTATAACGAGGAAAAAAAATGAAGTCTATCAGTACTGAGAGGTTAATGGAAGACTATTTTTTGCACTTTTAGATCAAGGCTAAGAGCCCAGAATTGGAGACCCTCTGGGTTGATATCAAAGGCAAATTGAGCAAAGCCGTAGATGACATTAACGCTCAAATTCCACATGCACAGGAGCAAGCTGCTCAGCTCCAAGCTAAATTCAATGAAGGCGTTCAAGTTCTCGTTTCTGAATCAGACAAAGCAGCCAAAGCAATCAGCCAAAACTCCGCAAAGGCACAAGAGGATATTGCCAAATTTACGAAACAGGCTGTTGAGATCGCTGTTCAAGCTACGCAAAATCTCAACGCTCAGCTTCAGAAGCAGGCGAACGCTGCCAAAGCTGCTTAAAATATGAAAAAAAAATTTTTTTTTTTTGTAACCAAACACGATAATCATTTAATGAGAAGTGGCAAAAATGTATGTTTTGCAATAACATGAGCAATTTTCGTAAAATATAAATGTGTCACGCAGTGATTTTCAAAACAAAAAAATATTTATGTGAATCGTAACTATGTCATATTTTATGCCAATTGGTTACGATTTTGAAAACATGTATAAAGTTGCAGAAAATTTTAATTAAATATTTAATTTAACTGATTTGTAATTGTGTTATTAGCCAAATATTTGTATACCTATCGCTTTATCTCCATCTATCCATTTTTTGCAGGAATAAAATTTTCATATTATACATAAATTGTACATATTTCAATAATAAGATTTCATCATTTGAAATTTGAACCTTACTTCCTCGAAAGATATTACCCGATTGCATTGTAAAAAAAATATTCTACAATATATTTTTAAAAAAGATAAAAATTATTAAAAAATGAATTGCAAATTGAAAGTACTCACTATACAATCGTCTTTTTTTAATTAATTTTCTACCTACTTGTTTTTCTCATTAAAACAACAATTCACCTCTAATGATTATCAAAAATATTTAATTTAATTTGATGGTCAATAATATTTAATAGACAAAATGAACGAACGTGTTTTCTGATATAAATAATAGAATTTTATCAAAATATTTTAATCAAAATATACATTTTTTTAATAATTATATTTCAGCAATTGTACAATGACTTACCGTGCACTTCAATAATACAAAAGCCAGAAAAAAACGAATAATCGTTACCCGCTGCTATTACACATCCATTTTTTACTATATTTTTTTTAATTTCGATATTTTATTCTTAATTTATATTCTATTCTTCTTGATTACGAAAAAAAAACAATACATTTTCAACTCCACTTGAACGTCAAATCACGTAATTATTTCCAAAATAAAAAAAAATAAAAAAATACTATTGGCTACGGTATCGAGGCATGAAAACAAATGATAATAACTACCAATTTCGTTATTAAGTATAACAATAAATGAATGCCCTAGATATTTGGAATAAAAATGCATTGTTATGATGGCATATTTCTTTCTCGATTTCGTGAGTTTGTAAAAAAAGTGTAAAATTGCAAAGCTATAACTGTCATTGTTGTGGTTAACGAAAACGCCTACGACGACGCGTCAGCAGGTTCGAATCGCGGTCGATGCAAACTTTTGCTGATAAATTATATTTCAATCCAAACCATATCTCATTTTGCATCGCGACATTAAAACGCACGAGTCAAACAATTATTTCGAAGTCAACATCAAAAGATTGAAGAAGTTCGTAAGTTTTTTGGAAAATTTTATTCATCTTAGATATTGATGTAAAATTAAAAACCTTTTTTCTCGTCCACAGAAATTACTAAAATTTGTTACAATGGTTCATTTATCTCGTATTCAACCTTTTGTGGTTTCCATAATTTTTCTTATGGTATGTACTCAAATTAATTGATTCAAGCTTAACAAAAATTTGTGATTAATATCGAAATTTAAATAAAAACAAGCCAACGTCTGCTCATTTTTATTTTTTAAAAATAAATATTGATTATAATTAAATCGTTCAATTGTTCAATTTCAAAAATATGCAACTCTTGTTCCTTAAATTATTTTAATTCATTACTCGCCAAACTATTTTTCTTCAAAGATAAACTATGTATTATATTTCAGAATTTCGAAATACAAAATTTACGGAATCAAGTGTCATATTTTATTTATTAAATTAAAAAAAAAACGTATTTTCTACGATTGCATTGATTCTTTTGGAAAAAAATATAGTTTCATTTTTATCATTCGTTATTATCAAATAAATTAAGATCGTTAATATATTGATTTGGAATTTAATTTTTCGTACGTTTTTCAGGTACAAAAAATTAATCTGAAACTTTGATCCTGAAACTTTGGTTAAAAAATAATATATATAAAACTTCATTTCAGGTTACCACGTTGATGGCTAGTGAAGAATTTCGATCAGAACGTTTTGAGCTTCCTGTAAAAATCACAAAATTATCGAGGAGTATTCCAATTACAAAAGCATTAAAGGGAAAACTTTTAATTAAAGATAACGATAACATAGACAGTAATTTTAAGCGGCTAATTGAATTGGTCGATGTATTCGGTGATATCAACGAATACATCACTGATGGGACTAGAAATATCGTGCAAAAATTGTACAAGATTTACGATGATGATCAGTTTGACAATGTTAGACTCAGTCGTTACAATTGAATTGAACATCAAGTTACCATACCTTTGTAACATCGTAAAATTAATTGTATTTTAAAAGATTTTTTAAACTGCATTATCTTCTATGTCAATAAAATATTATAAAAATATTGAAACTAATCCCTATTATTTAACCGTATGTCCAATTTATGAACCATTATACAACTGAAATAATTCCATGTTTTTTCGTACGTTCGATAGAACTCTCGTTGCTCTGTTTCTTAATTTAAAAGATTTTAGAAAGAAACAAAAGTTACTTTGTTGTTCTTTGAAAAAACTAAGGAACAACCAGAAATTAAACTAAATTATATCCTACGTGACATTTAATTTCTAAAAAAGTAAAACAACTTCAACTCAAAATTTAACTCCAATTCAATATTGAGATCCCATGTTGTAGAACATCAATAATTCGAGTCGGGGAAAAAAATAAATTTATTTACGTTAAACTAGCAGTTGGCAATTTTTATCAATAATTTTATTCAAAGAATATTTTACGCTATTGTCAAAACGATGAGATAGGTTATACACTGGCCGCTCTCAAACATCATTTTGGACATGATGAACAAATAAAAATATAACACACTGGACGCATCAATCGGTGAAACACAATGGTTGAAAGTGTTCAATGAATCAATGTACTTGGAAAAGGAAAAAAAAATTTTTTAAATAAACTTAAAATACTCGTGAGCCTTAATAATAATTGATTTACTCATACTATGGTTCTCCGTGATTACATTTGTTGTTACGAGGCTCTAGCGTCACAGCCGAAACTTTTTACACGGCACATTTCATGACCATCTTACTTATTAGGTCACCATCAGTCGTGGAGCAATATTCATAGCCATGAGTTCTTGGAAGAGTAATTTAGCCGCGTACGGCAATCTTATCTGTGATATTTGTGTCTTGTTCTTGCATCCTTTGCACTCGAACGTGTTGTTGCGCAAATTTGCTATTGCTATTATACCGCAGAAATTACATATGTGAATGCGATAAGGATCAGAAACTTCGAATAGACGCTCTCTGAGGAATTGTGCAGCTCCGTGCGATATCTGACAATCGCGTTCCATCTCACCGAAACGAAGTCCACCGTCTCTGCAATGACAAAAAGAACATATTTATTTATATTTTATTGTACACCAACAGCATACTATTCTTCAAGTCACATTGAGACATTTGTCTTACCATTCTTTGCAGTTTTTTAGGTATTAAATTACTCTTTCAACAACTTTTGTTCTGTACGAATTATGTGCAATTTATAAATGTAAAAAAAATATCGATAGTTATTTTTTTCTTAATTTATGTATGAAAAAATGTACACAAATAGAATTTGGTGAATAAAGTAAGAAATTGATATTTCTTTAGCTATTCATCTATGGGACATTAACACAAATACTTTTACAAGTTTCAAACTTTCAAAGTTTAATTTTGATTAGAGATAACGAACTGAAATGCCGATAATTTACGGTATAGGCTATAAAAAGGGAACATAGAAAAACGTACCTGGCTCTGCCCTCCATAGGTTGTCTAACAAGAATCTGAACGGGTCCTCGTGCTCTGCTATGAATCTTGTCGTCGACCATATGTTTCAAACGTTGATAATAAGTCGGACCAAGGAAGACCTGGGCGTTTATCTTACGACCCGTGTGTCCGTTGTACATGACTTCATTTCCTCTCAATTGGTATCCGTACTCTTGGAGCAGTGTCGAGATTTTTTGTACGTTAACAGCATCGTTGAACGGTGTAGCGTCACCGATTTCGCCCTTGTTGGACGATACTTTGCCTTGAATACACTCAATCAAGTGACCAATTGTCATACGGGACGGAATAGCGTGAGGATTGATTATAATATCTGGCGTGAGACCCTCGCACGTGAAAGGCATGTCTTCTTGACGATATTGTATACCACATGTACCCTTTTGTCCGTGACGAGAGGCAAATTTATCTCCAATCTGCGGTATACGAACGCTACGAACACGAATTTTGCAAAATTTGTAACCCTCGCTGTTGAGTGTCAACATGACTTGGTCAACGATGCCGGTTTCACTGTTACGCAAAAAGGTTGAAGCGTCTCGCTTTGTGAAATTTTTCGTCATACTGTCCAACTGCAGAAAAAAAAAAGTTTTTAAATCATCATCGGGCGAAGAAAAAATAATAATCGATATAATATATATAATAAATAATACACAACAAAATAGTAATTTGACTTATATATCTACTCGACGGGTAGAATAATTATTTTCCCTAATTCATATTAATTTATCAGATGAAATTATGTCATGGTACGTTAATTTTTTATTGATTTAAAATTTATTTAGTAAATGCTAATTGACTGTCGATATATCGATGAATAAAGTTTCGTACCTCATCGTCGGTTTCCGGAAGCGTAATGGTTTTGCCGATTACGACGTCGTCGCCGGAAACACGAATACCCGGAGCAATGATACCATCGTCATCAAGCTTGTCGTAAATAGCGTTTCGCATACCCTGGCACGTTTGTCTCGTTGGTTTCTCGAACTGCTCCTCCTGATCACCGAGTCTCTTGGACTCGGCATCTTTGTAAGAACGATAGAAAACTGAACGGAAGAAACCTCTCTCGACTGCACTGGCATTGAGGATAACGCTGTCTTCCTGATTATATCCAGTATAACACAAAATTGCTACAATACTGTTGATACCAGCTGGCAATTCACGAAATCTTAGATACTCCATTGATCTCGTGGTTACGAGTGGTTTGTGAGGATAATAGAGCACGTGGGCAAGAGTGTCCATTCTCACGTGGAAATTCGTTATGTATACTCCCATGGCTTGTTTACCCATAGCGCTCTAGAAGAAACAACAGTATTTGTAATAATCTTTTCTGTACATTTAATAAATATTATTTTCATTCATATAATAAAGTTATAATATAAATACGATGAAAAATTGATGGAACATCAAGAAAACAACTACTACTACTTTTACCTTTAGTTATTCCTTTCAATCTATATTTTAATGCTAACCAGTTTGTAGAATAAAAGATATTAAATGAACATTAAAAAATTAGATATAAAAATACAATTCAAATTTAATTTGCTTGATATACAATTTTAATTAATTTGTAATAATAATAACTCTATTAATATAGAAAAAAGAATTTAATCAAAGCTTTAAAATTCATACGCGATGAAAATTTGTTTCCAAATAACATAATGTATTTAAAAAAATGAATAAAAATATGCTATAAAAAATATTAATACGATATGATAGAGAAAACTTACTTGATAGGTGTTCCTAGGGCTCTGATTGTGATCAGGGAACGGTATAATTGATGCGCAAACACCAAGAATCATAGCCGGATGAATTTCGCAATGCGTGTGAGTTGTACAATAAGCAACGTCCTTTTTAAGGTTCAAATCATCGGGTGACATGGCGATCATAACAGTTTCTTCCTCCAGCGTGTCGATGTATTCGACGACACCGCTGCTGACCAATTCTTGCCATCCATCGTTGTTGTAATCCCGCTCTTTAAGCACATCGATGTGACGTTTTTTGAGCAAAAGTTTTTGTCCCTCGACGATCAATAGAGGCCTACTTATTCTTCCGGCATCGGTATATATTCTAATCTCGCGATCTCTGATGTCTCGGATCATCGATACTTCGGACACAATGATGTCCATCTGTCTTCGCAATTTTCTCAAGGTAGCCATAAGCTGATCGGGATCTCGATGTATGCCGACCCAGCAGCCATTGACAAATATTTTTGTTGCATCGGCAATTGCACTGGGTGCAATTTCTTCAAGATTTTCCATGGACCATTCTTCCAAGAATTCGAGAATTGGTGATGGTTGAGAACCAACGCTGATGTACGCCATTAGGGCGAGATTTTTAACGAGACCAACGGCAGCACCTTCGGGCGTTTCGGCCGGGCAAAGCATACCCCAAAGCGTATTATGAAGCTGTCGTGGTTTGGCCAATTTGCCATCACGTCCGATCGGTGAATTGACGCGTCGAAGATGAGACAAAGTCGAGGCGAATGTCAATCGATTCAACACCTGCGATACCCCGGCTCTTGCTTGATGCGCCTTCTTCTGGTCTCCCCAATTGCCCGTAGCCAACGAATAGCGTAAACCATCCGTTATTATTTTCGTCTTAATGGCCAATTCGAGATTAAAATCTTTTCCGCGATCGATAAACTTCTGTGCGTACATTCGTACTTCCTTCATAAGATTCTTGAATAGACCGCGAAAGAGAAAAGCCAATAATGGCCCAGCAAGATCGAGTCGCTTGTTTCCATAGTGATCACGATCGTCAAGTTCTCTACGACCAAGCGACGCTGACAGCAATCTGTGCACCATGTAACCGAGAAAATATGCTTTCTTTGTTTCACAAAAATCACTGATTCCAACGTGCGGCAACATTTCCTTTTGTAAAATTTCGCGGGAATATTTGACTCGACGATCTCGCGTGACACCAGGTCTAGCACCTCGAGTACCGATAAAATTAAGGGCAACGTTTTGCTCCTGTATTACGAAAGCCTCGTCCAACGAGGGCTTTACCATTTCCATCATTTCGGGATCGTCGAAATCGTATATTATATGTTCGAGTATATCGCGATCAGCGACGAAACCGAGAGCACGAAATACTATCATTATTGGTATTTCTTGTTTGATGTAAGGCAAAATAGCGACGATTCGTTGACCAATTGCCGATTTCTTGATGCTCTGTTAAAATAGACACGTTGTAATATATTTACTATTTCAAACTTTATTAAGTAATTATTTAACTCACCGCTCCGCTCCTCGCCATCATGTTTATCCACAATGTTGATGTCGGACGTGAACTGTGTTCCAAGCAAGAACGAATTTCGGCTTTGTACGCGTATTTACCATCTTTCATGCTAAAAACGTATACCGTGTTTGTTGCCATTTTCTCCTGGGCTATGAGAACCTAGTTAAATCGTTCAATTGAATAAACATTACAAGTTAAACAATCATTTTTTTATTTATATACACCTATTTATTTTTTTAGATTCTTTACCTTCTCGGACCCGTTAATTATAAAGTATCCACCGGGATCCAAAGGACACTCGTTCAATTCAGTCAAATCACGATCGGCTAACTGAGAAAGCAGACAATACTTGGATCTCAACATTATTGGAATTTTACCGATAAAAGTTTTCTGGTGTTGAGTTTCTGAAACGATAAAACGTAGAAACATTATAAATAATACTAGAAATTTTAAACCTAATCAATGATTGATAATATTTTCATTTATTGTCCTCAATAATTTATTGTCCTCATAATAATACAACGTCAACGATAACTGCAAGTTTATTTTTCGATTTTTTTTACAAATGTTTTAAACCATTATTGAAAAAAAAAAGTTTTCAAAAATAAGCATCGTAAATTATCTGTTTTGTGGATTTTTTTCACCAGATACAAGTGTTGAGTAAACGATGCATACACCAAAAACTAATAAATACAAAAATTAGCTTTTGGATTATTGTGACCTTAGATCATTGATTATTATTATTCGGAAATGATTCATATTTTGTATTTTTAACCCTAAGCTGCCACACTAGGTAATGAGTTACAGAGTTCTTTGACGAACTTTATCACGAAATTTGTATACATTTAGAATATTCAAAATTATCAGAATCATCTTTATTCTATAAAATGATGGTTTTGCTTCATTTGAAGATTTAAAAATAAAAAAAGAACAACATTTCATGTTGTTTCTCCAACAATTTACTGATTTATATGATTTATGAAAAATTATTCTTGGACACTCACCCACGCGTTCTTCATTATCTTTTATGATAGTTTTTGTAATATCGACGTAAAGGGGTGCGGAATATGTGAGATTTCTCAGTCTGGCCTCGTTGGGCATCATCGGAGAAGGCGCACCATCCTTTTCCCAATGAGTAGGCTTGGACAGATAAATTTGTTCGAATTTCAAAAGATGACGCTGCGGAGATTCAATCTCGCCGGATTTGTGCTGAGCTTCGGCTTGAAGATCGATCTGTGGTGAATCTTCGACAATTCGCTGCACCGACATTTCAATGAATTCATCGAAACTGTCGAGTTGCTGACGAACCAAGCCTTTTTCATCGAAATAGGCGTTGATAACGATCCAGCATGCTTCCTGCCACAGATTTGAGGATATCTCCTCACTATCCGCCTCGTCGTATTCCTCTGTTGAAACGCATCAAAAGATGTGTGTGTACACAAGACTCGTAAACATTTAGGTTATGAAATTAAATGACGCATAAAAACGCAGATAAAATGAAAATTGTATTGAAAATAATTAATGCTACGATAACTCACCATCTTCTGGAGCAAACATAATGAAAGAGTTATGAAAAACTTCCGATTCTCGATTGTTCTTTTTTTTTTTTACTTTTCAACACAGCTGAAAAGACACAAACACGACTGAACGAACAACTGAACTGAACATAAAAGCCAAATAGCCATGAGCGCTATGATGAGTATCCATCCAGTAATCGAGTTGCCGTCCACCAATCACAGAGCGAAGATTCCATTAAACCGGCCGGGCACCGCATCAACTAATACGGCCAATCACGTCACTCCACTTCTTGTGTAATCGTGCAAAGAATAACGTATCGTTATCCTATTGGTCCCTAGTTTAGAGGCCAGACAAGACTAGAACGAATCGAAATGAACAAAATTGGCATAGGTAAATTGGAAAAAAAAATTACTTCGATAATCGATATCTTGTAAACTATGCGAGATATCGATTTTTTTTTACTTCTCACTTTCGATTATTATTTTGACGTGATAACCTCAAAAATATTGCTAATTACAGGCGTCTTAAAAGTCGAATCTGCTCAATTAATCAGTGAATTGATTGAAAAGAAAGAAAATAGTTGAATAAAGAATTGTATTGATTTATTTTTTAGAGCTTTAAAAACTTGTTAATATAGGAGCTTTCTTCTGTTTTTCTACGTTTGGTTAGGTTATGTCATGGTTAATCGGTAGCGCCTCTCGCGGCAAAAATAATAAAACCACGCTTGTGTTTCGAAGCACGTGTCGAACAAGATCGAAAACATTGGCGCGTAGCAGTGAGATAAAAAATAAAACAATCGTTGATTGAACATCGAGAGAACAAGTTGAACCGAGTGAAGAAAAGAATTAATTGTGAGAGTGATGGCTGGTCATTGCTCGGCTTTTTCGCCGGATGGCCAGTACTGGGCATGTTGCGGTGTCGATGGAAAATTGCAGATTTGGGCTACAGCGACGAGTCGGATAAAGCAGGAATACGTTCCAAACCAACACTTGTCTTCACCCTGCAGTGTTCTAGAATGGATTCAGGTTCACCAGCGACTGAGCACCAACACCAAGGTAATAACCAAGACCTCGAATAGCTCGACTTAGTCCGTTGATTGGATCAGCCGAATATTATTTATTGTCATTATGTGAGAAATGTAAAAGAAAATTGTTTTTTCAGACACCTCCCAAGAGACAACGAAAGAAACAATGTATAATCGACGATGTAGAGTCCAAGCCAGTGGTAGCTATGGGTACGGTTAACGGAAGTATAATTTTATGGGACGTCGCTGCGTCACAAGTCGGCCAAACATTGGACAATGGCCATACAGCGGCAGTGAGTGCGCTCACGTGGTCGTCAACGTGCGGGCTCTTCTCGGCAGCCGACGACGCACGGATAGTCCAGTGGAACATTCAGGAGAGCGAAATTAAATGCAGGTGGAAATCGGGCAAGAGCAAGGCAACGGCATTGGCTGCGACAGACGATGGAAAATATTTGGTGTCAGCCGATAGGATGATCAAAGTGTGGGAATTATCGAGTAAACGTTTGCTCATGAATTTCACGGGTCACGCGAGTCAAGTGACTTTTTTGAGAACGATACGCGTCAATGAGAGTGAAAGCCGTCTTATCAGTGGAGCGAGCGGCGACGGATATCTGGGCGTTTGGTCTCTCGATGAGGTGGGTCGTCTTATACTTTTACGATTGCACGTATATCGATCTTTTTAATGAGTTATCGTTTGTATTTGTTGTAGGAGAGGAAAGATGGAGGCTCCGTAGGAACGTTGACGATGCAGGACGATGCCGTCTCTGTATCTGTAAAGTTGTTGGAGGATTCGCGGATATCAATACTCGCGGCGAATCGTTCGGGTCAAGCTCATCTCTTCGTCCATGGATTAAACGACGAAGATAATTCCAAGACGAAACCAATGAAACCGCGGTTAAACATCGCGATCGCTTTGGACTCTGAACACAAAGAAACGGTCCAGCAGATTCCCATTCGAGCTGCCGAGTTGACGATCGATGGGAAACTCATGCTGGCTTACGGCTCGATGCTCGATCTGACTTTTGAAAAAATAGCGCCCGACTATTCTGACACTGTACAATTGTTGCTGAGGAGAGCCGACATATCGAAATCCAAGGATCGTGAGGATCAAGTGTTGACGAAACTCAAAGTTGTCGATACTGAGGCTCATGTAGAATATCTTCCAACTGGTACTTGTTTCCATACATACTTATATTTATTTGCAGACGAATAATCCATAATTGATGATGCAAGATTGTACGAATGATTTATTTTCAAGGAACAACTACGGTGGTAAAGAGAAACCGCGCGAATGCGGCCGGTTCCCAGTTACCTCTCAAGGAGAGATTGGAAAATCTTGGCTTGAATACAGAGACTAGCGCAGTTGGAAAAATTCTACCGAGCAAGGGCGGTGCCAATATGGCGCAATTACTCATGCAAGGTCTGAACAGCAAAGACAAAACCATCCTGACTAGCGTCATCATGACCAAAAACGAAACTGTCATAAAAAGGACGTGTGAAAGATTGCCCGTACAGGCGGTCGTTCCTCTCATTAAGGAGCTCGCTCTCATATACGAGACCGGAAAAACATTGCAGTAAGTTGGTTGTATGAACTTGAAAAAATACAACACAAAACAATTGTCGTTTTTAAAGTTTGGAAATTGTGTTGAATATGGTAGGTGCCAGATCGCCGTCGAGTGGTTGAAGGCTTTGGTATCGAGCCACGCAAGTTATCTCATGTCGTATCCGGATATCGGTGACGTTCTAGGACCATTCATGGCCCTTATTGCAGCAAGAACGGCCCTGTATCCCGCTAAATCGAGGCTACGGGCTCGTCTTGCCCGAGCTCTCGCTCGAGCGCAACGTAAGCAAGACGACAGAGATATTATGGGAGAAGCTCTGCTCGTCCACCAGGATCAAGGTACTAAAGCTTTTGTTTTCTTTTTTATCGAATTTTCTCATTGAAATTAAAAAAAAAAAAAAACAATTTTCCTCATATTCAAGATTCCTCGGACGAGGATACAGCGGCCGTGTTGGACAGCGAATCCGACGATAATTGTCAATTATCCGAGTCGGAGCTTGATGAGCTTGAAAATGGAAAATTCAACGACCTCGATTCCATATGTAGCTGAAATATTTGTTGAGTCTAGATTCAGTAACAATATTCTAAATAAAGTCGAGATAAAAAGAGACTCGAAAGCGTTTGATACTAGAATTTTAATAAAATTACACGTTGATGAACGTACGATACAATGTTTCTCACTTACCTTACTGCTTGCGATAATTTCTACATTTATCATTATGATGATGAGATGAACGAGAAACTTTTAGCTTCACCCAGGGGGGTTATGAGAGGCTGTTGCCAAGGTTGGAAATAAATAGATGAGACGATCGTTGACGCTCTTGTCGACTTGTATCATCATGTTTATTTCATAATTATCGAATGAAATAATGAACCATCCGCTTTGCTTCTTGCATCCATCAACCGACTGACGATGACGATAATGATGATGACGATGATGATGATGATGATGATGATGATAACGATGGGGATGATGATGATGATGATGATGATGATGATGACGTGTTCAAGATCACGATGTGTCTACTTTTTTTTTCAATCGCTTCAATATCATCACTTGACAATCTTTCAACGGCATTATAACTGTTGAATAATTCTGCCATACATGATCCAAGTCACGGGGGCATTGTACGAAAGATGCGTAAAAAATAATCGTTATCCTTCTTCTTTTTCTTTTTCCTCTTCTTCGACACATTCGACGAACAAACATGAGATTTTCATCACACTAAATCCGAGCTTTTTATAATATATAATATTATACAACGGCTCATTGAATCATGGATTCTCAAGATATCTTGATCTTATACACACACACATCAAGTTCAATAATAAATAATTATCGTCTCATAATGTAATTGCTTTCCTAACGCTTTTGTCACATTTTCTATCTCGCTCTTTTTGTTTATACTTGATTTTTTCACACTCGACTCAATATCTATTTGTACCATTTCTTTTTCTCCAACAATTACATTATTGAATGCGACAGGTGAACAAAAAAAAATCATAAAATTACCTTCACAACGATCCTATCTCAACACTAGTAGGCGTTAAGAAATTTTCTACATATCGCGATATTCCAAACAATGTCAACACAGACACGAGCGGTATAAAAATGTCGGCATAAAAAATTGCATTTTCTATCCTTCGAGACATAATGGCCGATCGAAACTTTTTTTGTTTATCTCGGTGTAGCAATATCGATTCGTATTAGCATGAAAACGTTTCATTGATGGAAATTGCAAGATGACATATATGTATATATATATATTGCAGATATACTTTATTTACAATATTCACGCGTGATAACCAACAGTTTGTAAAAATTCGAATGGAAATTGTAATGATGACGAAAAATAATATATAAATTAACGAAATTTACACACAATGACTTCAAGTATATGGCAAGTTTTTTCGGTTTTCATTTTTTCTTTTCTCATATTTTCACGCGGACTTTATTCATATCTCTAAAAAACATACGCATAATTTACTTACAAAACGCACAAGACTTTCTCTCAATCGCGAGGATTAACCCGCAGACAAGTTCCATTCTTCTCTCTCTCTTTCTCTCTCTCTCTCTCGTTCTCTCGATTATTTCATTTTTTTCGTTTATTTTTAATTATAATCAAACTTTTTAAGTTTGTAACCAACATCGCAAAGTTTATCATGAATTATTTACAAATTTTCCGTACGATCGCTTCCAAATCGCTCAGCAAGGCAACTCTTGAGCAACGATTTTAATTATTATTATTTTATTCATCATCGATATTCCTCTAATCCTAATTGACTTTTATAATAGTGGAATAATCCTTAGTCAATTGTCGAAGAAGAAGTAACAAAGAGTCGGGATTTGAATAGAGTTATCTTGGAATCTCGAGAAAAATTGATAACAAATAATAATAATAATAAT
>JABMBV010043289.1:0-24058 GCA_018906735.1 Mesochorus sp. PSUC_FEM 10030011
CTAGATATTAGTTATTTATAATTAAATTTAAAATATAGTCTCTTATTGAAATGTTTGAAAAAAATGCAAATTACAATAATAAATATTTTGCGATGGTGAAAGTAATGAGAAAATTTCCTTAGAAAGTTAATACAGCATTAAACTATTCGTTCACAAAATTTTATTGCACAAAGTTGGAAACAAAAATGTTTTACGTGAGAAAAACGATAGATCCTTCTTCAATAAATCACAAATTTACGATGCATTGGAAACGTCTTTTTCCCTCTATCCACCCCAAGAGTTTGCGATACTTTGTATAAAGGTGGACAGTGATAAGAGATATTGGTAATCCTAAGCATATGCCACATATCCTCATAAATCAATCTCTAAAAACAAATACGTTTATTATGTTCTTTTGATATATATATATTCTCGAGGTAGCATTTGCTTGGAGATTTGCTTGGCTATACATTACATACTTTGTCGGTGCAAAAGCTCGCGGGGGATGGAAGGTCTCTCGAGGCCCGAGAGTTGAAACCTTTTGTATGAACTTGAGAGTAACCGTCTAGCGGCTTAAGAGGCTCGAAGCCCACATATCAACCGGCAATATCTGTGGTTCGGTGATAAATTGAATCATTGAAGATAATCCAGATGGAGTTGGGTCTGAAGAGCCGAACCACATTGTATGTGTAGGGTCGAGGGGGTTTCGGTCGCTATCATAATGGTTAGCTTCTGCGTCACATATGTATATATGTGTATACAAGCGAATATATGTATTAAGTGCGGTTACGTGCGATAGCGATGTTTCACGTGCACTTGATACTCGCATACACCTGCAGTTACAGCCGTAGATGCTACGTGCCTTCCGCATTATATTCCTCCAAATACGTCGTCAGGGTTATACAAGATCTTGTGGTCACGTTAGTCACTTTTCACTATCGGTTCCTTCTAGGGCATTGGGAGGGAAGAGGCGTTGAATAAAGTCATGGATAGGTTTTTTTTAAGGGCTTACCCCCACTTGTAGCGCAAAAAAGGCCTTTTTTCATTAATTTTTTTAAAGAAAACTACAAAAGTTTTTTAATCGATTAATATATTATCTTGAAGAACGTATCTTGAAAAACTTTCAGTAATTTTTTCATTGAAAAATATTACATTGTTTAGTGGCAAATGGCCGTCAATGTTTTTATGTATACCGGTTTGTGGTGACCAACATTGCGGTCAAGTGGATCATCAGAAATAAAAAATGTGGATGGATTTAGTCAAATATAAGTATAAACTAGTCTTTTATCGAAGGATTTAAATAAATATTCTTTTTTTACAAAATGGCGGACAGTCAAAGTTAATGATTCGATTTTAATGAAAAAAAATCGAACGATTAAAGACTACATTTTATGTATTAAATAAGCTTGCAAAATTTGAAGAAGATCGGTTCATTAGTGTTCGAGTAATCTTAGTCACCGACTTAAGAAATGCCATTTCGAGAAAAACGCGTTTAAAGTTTCAATTTCAGTTTACACGAAGAAAATATTTTTTTTTTTTTTGTAAACTTACACAGAGTCATCTATTCCGGAATACTTATACTGAAAAAAAATGGAATAAAAAAGAAATCGATTTTTTCAAAATCGCAAGTGGGGGTAAGTCCTTAACTCGTGGCTGTCACACTTCCGAAAAAATTACGGAAAAGTCATACAGGGTAATATATACCCCAGCCACTTTGACGAATGATAAATGATTAAAAAACTTGAAAAAAAATTGTTTACAAATACTACAATATAGTTTCAATTATTTTCTAAACGAGTATACCGATTACTTTCAAAAAACGACTGTCTATAGATGACGCTACATATATCCCGATATCTGAAATTTTATGGAAGATATTGCAGGTCAAAAAACGGCTGGGGTTTATTTTACTCCTAGTGATTATTTTGGTTTAGAGAGGGTGGTGACTTAAATCAAAATATAAAGAATTGGGTAGAATTTGGAAAAAAATATTTTTTGCAATAAAATAATTGAGTACAATTTTTTGTCACATTTTTTCATGTACCTTATGAATGAGTAATTAACGATCTAAGTTGTATTTTTATACGCGGAGTCTAATGGTAATATGCAACAAAGTTTTTAATTGAAAAAAAAGCAAAAAATAAGCGCTCTCGATGCATAGTACTCATCGCATTACGACCATTAAACTTTACGTAGAAAATACAACTTTGATCTTTAGTTATTCATAAACTATGTAGATGAAAAATAAAAACAAAAAAATTGTATTATTCCATTGTAAATAATATTTTGTCCAATTTCCATCCGATTCTCAGTATTTCGATTTAGGTTACCACTCTCCTTAAACATTCAATGAGTATTTGGTATAATATGTTATTATTTGAGTCAATAATTATTTAGTTTATGTAGTATTTAAATATATAAAAAGGTCTATGAATATTAAATAACCGAAATTCTTGTTAATTAAATATTTATCATTCGAATAAAAATTTTAATTAAAAATTCATACATTTACAAAATACACGAATAAAAAAAAACGAATAAATTTATAGTGCATAATATTATTATTTCATTTTAACATTATTTACGTTATTTGAGTTGATAATTGATTGGCTTTCTGTTTAATAAACCCAATATTATGTTATGTAATCTGAAATATGAATTACGTTCGATTTATGCAATATGAATATTTTTAGATTTCGAGCCATTTTGTTCTATAGTATAGAGTGCGTGGTCCATCAGTAGATATTTCAAATAAATTTGGTCTTTAGTAACTCGGCATCGAGATATTGTCTCTTAATTTAAGTTCTTTTGTAGTCAGTGTAGTATATATGAAGACTAAAAATGGGAAAAAAAGTTTTCGTCGGTTGATCATTGGAACTTTGGGATAAAACGAGTAATTTAATGTCATAATTCATTGATGAAAGAGAGATAGAACGAGAGATAGAGAGAGAGAGAGAGAGAGAGAGAGTGGGTAGATTTCCGCGTTCATTAATTTCATATATAGGGCTTGGGGAAATTTTCTAGGTAAGGATGCACTTGGCGCATGTATGCAGACTTTTACCTTGGTGAACGTTGTTAAGCCTCGAGGTATACTCGGGCTGGTTGGATATTCTATATATAAGAGCCCGGACACGGATTGTGTACCGCTGGGGGCGTCGAACGTGTGCATGTGCATCTCTCGCGCCATGCCAAAAGATATCCTCCAACATTTATATGTGTGTGTACACTGGGTCTGTCCCTCTTTCTCTCTGATCATCCCACCAGCTCGCTGCATTGTATTACATGTACATATACATGGGGGATTATGGGTATATAGGAATAGTTAATTAAGTTTCTGACGGCCGCATGGGGAACGAAGTGGTGGTCCACCCAGTGAATCATGCTGCGAGCTTGGGCTCATACATACTAGTCGTAATTACGCGAATACCAGGACTTTACCTTGCCTGTATGTGTATATAGCAGTCGCCAATTCAGTTCGTGTCCATACATACACACACACACACGCATACGATCGAAAGTTCATACAAACTTGCAAATGCACGCGTGCAATATTTATAACAAGATTTTGCCGAGTTTTCAATGTCTCATTATATCTGAGAGTCACATCCCAAGTATTTTATATAAATAAATAACTGTTAATATTAAATAGAAAAACAATTAGATCAATGTTGCAACTTTGTGATTAAAAAAAAAGTTTCCTCGAATTATGGAGCGATCTTTTCTACTTTTGAATTCATTTAAATTGATTTTAATAAAAATATAACATAATTTGTACACAAATATATAATCGAATGTTCAGACAAACTTGCAAATACACGTGCAATATTTATAACAAGATTTTCCGAGTTTTCAATGTCAATATCCAAGGATCGGAATTTTTTTAATAAACATAAATATTATACAAAAACAATTAGATCAATAATGCAACTTTGCAATTAATAAAAAAAAAAAAAAGATTCGTCAAGTTATGGAGCGATCTTTTCTATCTTTAAATTCAACTAAATGTATATATTTTACTAAAAATATGAAAATATATACATTATAATTGTACCAAAATTTATTTAAGATTGAATTAAAATTATCTGAAGACTCGCGCTTATGTCTATATCACTAACACGTGTATATATAGATACACGAATTATAGTCTCGTGGCACCTTCGGGCATTAGTAATAAATGTCCCTCTCCCTCTATCTGCCCGATTATAGGTTTTTTTGTCTTCCTATAATGTACTCAGACTCTTGAACACACGTGAACAAAATAAATAGAGTCGAAAGGGCTGGCGTATCGTTTCGAGAGCACATGTCTTGTTATTATTCCGTGGGTATACGAGCGAGCGACGAGCCTCGGGCTAGAGGGACTCTAATTAAGTGGAATCAAGTATGCAACGTGTACGACGGACGTTGGATTACCATGCGGGAGAGAAGCGTTACCGTTGTTGTCGTCTTGTTCCTCTGCTGAGGAAAGCTGTGCACTAAAACATTGGATTGAGAGGGGGAGAGATAGAGAAAGATAACGCGCGAATGATATAGACGAAAAGCTGTGGAATGCAAAGGCTGGAAGAGTTGCGCATCCGTAAAGGGGACTGGAAAAGGAGCAGCACGTACACTGCAGAGAAGATCCTCAATGAATGACACAAGAGGAGGACTCTGTACTACGGTTTTAGAGATCTAAAAGCACTATACCCTCTCCTCTCTGCTTTCTCATCTGGCAACTCTAACGTCTGTCAAACTTTTGAAAGATATCGTGTTGATCATCAAGCCAATATATGCTGAATTCATACCCTTATCCAGCTTATATTTTTCTCGAGATAATTATAGCATACTTTGATAGAAAGAAAAAAAAAATGAATGGTTTGGTTTGTTTCAAGGCAGGATACCACCTTTGTCCGCAATTCTTTAAGAATTTTTAATGAACTTTTTTTTGTAAAAAAAAGGCAGAAACTAAATCTGTTTAAAGTATTTATTACTTTATTATTCAACTTGAACATTTTTTTTAATGTTGAATAACTTAAAAATAGCCTCGTATAAGTGCTGAGGCTTTTGAGGTGCACTCTCGGTCTGCGTTTAAAAAATCTCTTTGTCGGTGGCTCTCAGAACAAAAAATAAAAATTTCTTCTCATTATGAGTAACATATTAAGGTCTGTACGTAAGGTTTTTTCAAAATTTTGATTTTTTTTTTAAAATGCTGGTCGTTTAATGAGCGTAAGATTTGAAAATTATTTGAGAAACAACATATCACTGCAGTGATTTTGGATCAATAACAAAAATTTTTATGTTTAATTTTCGATTGATTTAATTTGATTGAAGCAAAAATAAAGAACATTTTCGACACTCGAGATATCCTCGCGAAGAACTCGAGCCTTCATCGCGTCGTTGGTTAATTTAATTGGATGTCCTATCGGAACGATTAGGATCCAAAAGGCCGTGCGGCTGCTTCTTAGTGCGGATCGTAATTTCCGACTACTGACGTCGAAACCCATCCCACGATCGTTCTGTTAACCAGTCGACGTTCCCGATGAATTAACACCGATACAATTCTCGCGTGTTCCATTCGACACAGCTTTGGCACCCGATGCTATCACGGATATTGTATTACCGACCACTCTCCCGTCCCCTCCGGCTTTTCCTCTCTCTCCCTCCCTCTCGTTCTTCATCCGTTACGGTAATGCCTCAACGTATTACTGCGATTGAAAATGTTCTTACGGATTAAAGACGACAATTCATAGAATTGAATAATTCAAGGTAAAATGAGTATGGTTACGTTTAGTACTTTGAAATCTGAAAAGAAAATACCGATTGAAGTTATGGCGTTACATAAATAAAAAAAGTGGTGAAATTTAATGAAAATTTACCGAGTAGTTTCTGAGACAAAAAAAAATTCAATGAATTCACTCATTCTCATCAATGAATTAAAATAGAAAAATTAAATTCACAGGGTGTTCATGGATGTAAAAAACGAATAATCAATAAATTAACTTTTCAAGGTAGTTCTATCGAAAAAAATGTTTTTCAGTTTTTTCTCGCATATATAAAATGGTTTTCGAACTCGTGTTGATTGATAAAAGTTATTGCAAATTGACTGGAGAACAACATACTCCAAATTCAAAATCGTTCAAGATTATATGTATTTACTATATAATTACAAAAATTACGAAATATTTTTTCTTAAGATTATTTTGAAAAATCGAAAAAAGCTTCTATGATATTGTATGAAAATATTTTCAAAGTTTTATAAGATTTTATACCAGCCTGCGCCAATTATTTCGCCTTAAAAAGAACAAAAAAAGAAATCGAAAATCGATGTTGTGGCTGAGGCGAAGAATTTCACCGATATAACTGAGGAAAAAAAAATTACAATGGAAAAAATTATTAATTTTATTTCTCGATGTAGTTTTATCCCGATTTCTGAAGTGTCGTGGTTGTAAAGAAAATCTTCGAGATACTTCGAGCCTATGTATATCTGCCGAAAGATGTAAAAAAAAGGTGGAGAAATATAAGAGTCGAGAGTCTTATATATTTTCGCGAGAGTACAATGATGACTGTGGAGCATCACGCGGTATTAGAGAGCCTCGACGACAACACGGAGACGAAGACACCGAGGAATGGTTTTGTTCCCTCGTTATTTAGGGCAGACGTCCATTAGGGGAGGATGAGGTGTGTGTATGTATATATATATGTATATATATATGTACAATTGTGTCGCTCGAGGGGACGGAGACGTGACTCGTGCCAGAAGGAAACTTTCTTCTTTACTTCAGCGTTTCTTAGCCCATCGCGAAGAGGAAGAAGAAGAAGAAGAAGATGAAGAAGAAGAAGAAGACGACCAGCGACGAACAAATCGCTTGTCATAAATCGGTCTCTGTGTGTTTGTTCGCTCGGGGGCCCTCGGGGGGGTTTTCGTGTTCGCGAATATTTCTCACTCTACCGCGGTTATCTCCAGCCCTGACAAACTCTTCTCCGTGTTTCTGTACCCGGTGAGAAACCGCGCACGATCTTGAGATGCGGTGTAGAAAGATGTAATGCTATAATAAGAAAAAAAAGTGGAGAATAAGAGAGGGGGAGGAGGGGGGTGAAGGGAAGGGAAACAAGAATGCGAGAAATAATGGGAGCGATGATGCCGCAGCGAAGGCGCTACTTGCGCTGCGGAGAAACGTAAAAGCTCAGTCGAGCGGATTCAAATATTTTTCCTTCGCGTTTATATATACGTATGAAACCGAACGAAGAGTAATGAGAGTCCCTGCGCGATACTTTCTTTCATACTTCTCGCGTTTCCCTCTTTCTTCACTCATATTCTCTTCGCCTTCGCTCCCAACATTCTCGAGCATTTTATATACGGGGCTCCTCGCCTCGAGTTTCACGATTTTTTGTTTTCTGCTGTTCTCCTTCCCTCTCCCCTCTCTCTCTCTCTCTCTCTCTCTCTCGTCTCTCCGTCCCTTTCCTCTCTCATTTCTCCAAGACCGAGTTGAGTTTTGCGCTGGGCAACCGTAGCGAAAAACTTTTCGAGATTCATCCCCGTATACAGAGGCTCTCTCGAAATCCGGCCCCGGCCAAAGCTCTTCGAACCGTTTCGCAAAGTGAAACGATTCGGGATTAGAGCACACGTGAGAGGAAAAAATAGAAAGTTGGAGAGAGCGAGAGAGCGAGAGAGAGAGAGTTTTTTTTGCTCATCAAGCCATCGACGCGGAGCGAATTTCCAATTGGCTTCGTTCGTTCAACCCGTTCGATACAACGTTCCGATATTTCGTTAGTTAACGGACGAAAAATTGGCTAAACGACTTTCGTTCGAGGTCGTTTCGAGCTACGAATTAAGCCCACAGATTTTCCAGCGCGCCAAGCATTCTGATGAAAATAATGTGTGTGCGTGTGTGTGCTGTTGTGCACGGTTTTATCGTAATTGAAAAATATGGATTAGGGGCCCCCAAATTTGCGATATACAATTTTAACCACGCTCATTGAGGCCACGGGATTAAAAGCATTTTTGTTGTCTTTTCGCCATAATATAACCATTCGTGCATCTCGTTTGATATAATGTTTCGGAGTATTACGGGATATAAAATAATATGCGCGGGCTCGATAAAATTGAGTAGGAATTGTAAAACGAGGATTTATTCGTGTTTGGGAAAATTATTATTCAACTGATTATTTATTATTGTTTAAACCACGATATTTGTCCATTTTCCGCGATATGTTATTTTGTCAATATGTCGTGAATAATGAATTGAGTACGATTGATTGCATCACGTTGCTGAAGCAACGTTTTCGTGTTTATATTTATATAAACGCTCACGCGACAGACCGCCAGCCGCAGGCTATTTTTTTATCATCAACATGTAAAAAAAAAAGAAACAACAATTTGTCAATTAATTTGCATGTCTATCGACATACTGCATATACCTGCGGCTGTATTACTGCCCCTGGATTTGCGCGGCGCTCGATTATCGTTCGCGTAAACGAAACAACAATCGAGGCGCAATCTCGAAGAGAAAATAGTCCGTTGATCGTAAAACTTTTCGAATGATTGGCCCCGCTCGTTTTGTCTCACGGTTCTATCCTGTTCTCGGTTGGAAAAAGGGGTGATACAAACGCGAGTTAAAGCTTCAAATACTCCGATGTACAATCTCAGCCAAAATTTTACCGATCAACGATTGAACTTTTATCGACAATTCCCTGCCGAAACTTTGCCGAGTTTTTCATGATAATTGCCACTTTTTATTGTGTTAATTGGTACTTTTTATGGCGTTCAAATTCGTTTCATTGAATGCATTTTTATTATTGCAAAATTGTACACTTCAACGTTTTTATAATCGAATGTAATGTTGCATTTTATAATTCTTTGATATTCAGGTAATTTTAAATGCCTAATGGGGAAATAAATTTTTATCCGTAATAAAATATAATGATAAAAAAAAACACATTTTTAATAAACTTATGTCCAGGACTTTACATGCTTCTCTTTTACCACAGAAAATATAGAGTACACATAAACTTTGTAAACCCTATTACGAGGGTAATTTAGTTAATTGCACGGGTTCGAAAACGTTGGAGAATCCGTATACGACGTAATGCCAACTGCGTCGCTGTAATGCGCCGTTATATAATAGTATACACCATTCTCTGAATCCTTTCCGCTGCTTTATATCCACACGACCATCGGTGTGTTTCCTTTATCTGTCCGGTTGTCCCAAGGATTGCCCGATCAAGTTATCGTCCCGTAAACACGTGACTCCCTTTACTAAAAAGTCGCAATTTTATCATTGACTAAAGGGAAGTACAACTATATACGAAAATGTTACGAATGAAAAAATTTGCTTCTTTGAAAAAAGTTAAGTTTGAGATAATGAAGAAAATCGTACGTACATTCTTAGATTATACTATGAAGAAGAATTGTGAAAGAAGAAATGCTTACTCATAAACGGTTTGTAATACTATTAGAAAAAAAAAAGTTTTAGTTACCTTTTTGAAATTGTTTTCAATTCTACACATTTCAAAGAATATTTGAAGCAAAAAAAATCGATGTTTTCTTCAAAATTTCAAGGTGGTATTCTACCTTAAAATATCCTACATCGTTAATCCCAAATCAAATGAATGACAAAAAGTACATTTTAGTGATAAAGACTTACACACACACACACACACATATGTATACGTACATACAACTATTTTGCATGTGCACTATCGAGGGCCAATCGTGAGAATTTGCAGCCCAGGTAGAGAGATAAAGAGAGATAGAGAAAGTGAGAGCTTTAGGAGGGTCGGTCGTTTACCATATAGACAAGAAAGGAAGGAGTAACTCGAGCGGGAAATCGGAGGAAGAAGAAGGAGGAGAAAGAGGCTTCGAGAAAAGCTTACCTAAGAATTACTCCGCTCGATCGAGTATCGTTAGCTATATGTATAGAAATTCAAGTCTGGGGACTGGCACGCTTACGGTTTTTTCTTTGCTGGTTTGTCCATGATCTTTAAAAAGGAGGGGGAGGATGAGGTTGAGGGAAAGAGGGAATACAGTTCGTTTATACTATATAAGGTGGATCGGTGACGTTGTCCAACGAAAACTAGCCAACCTCGTAATTCAACGATAGACGTAAAATTTATCGAGCGTATAACGCGGTGGGGGTCTCATGAATGATGGTTCGATGCTCGTTCGCGAGATTCTTCCACGTTTTCGAACGTATATATCAACGTACAAGATCGTCGTTTCGTTTGAGCCATAAAGCGACCGAACGAAACGTCATCCCATCGCATTGTGACCGTAAATGTTTCGCGACTATGTTATTTCGATAGATATAATATAATTCGCTGAGAAAATTCTTAGTGTAAATCGCACAATCTGTTATATTTTACACCCACATATAGCCTTTTTAATAAGAAAGAAAAATAGCCAAATGCCAATAGAACACGAAGTTTACTAGCCCCGTTAGCGGGCAGATAGAGAAAAATCCAAATATTCAGGGTATGTTTCAAAATTCACTGCAAGCACTGAATTGTATAATCTCAATTTTCAAAAAAATTGTTTCTAGGGCGCAGCAAATTACGATAGAGACTGTGCCGATTTCTCTACTTTATCAAAAATTATCGGAAGATCAATCGTGTGTTCGCTCGCGTCACTCGCATGAATAGCAAAATCCTAATAGATCTCAGTGAGGCTGATCCAGAGTTTAGAGACCTTCGAGAGCAGCAGCAGCGGGATGGGGTTGCCAGTGAGAAAGTTATAAGATGGGAAAGCACTGGATAGAGAAGAGCCGAAATATAGAAGAGCGAGAAAAGATGAGAAAGAAAGACTTAGAAATAAAATTGAGTTAGTCTTCGGGGGCATACTCGAGGGTATATATGATGATCGAGGGTTGAGTTTCGCAGTGTTCTCGGAGGTGCAAAATCTTGTCGCGTACGAGAGAAAATCCCTTCGACTTTTTTTTGTCTTTTTCGAGCTTGTACCATGGGGAAAAGTGCGAGAAACAAAAGAATCTTTGGTCGTTTCATTTTGTAGTTACGTTCTCATTGATTGCACGGAAACACAGGTAGACTCCGGTCGTTTTTGCTCGTGTAACGCACAGTCGATGAAACAACGGGACTAGAGAGAGCGAGAGAGAGGCCGGGAAAACTGTTAAAGTATAGATCGTTCCAGGGAATGGCTTTTCGCATTCGGTTCGCACGCCGATGCTTCTGATATAGTCCCTCAGAGTAGTAGACTCTCGAACGTTACAGACAGCAGTATGAACATCGTAACTGTGACTGTGAATATCTATCGAGTCTATCTCGAAGCTCGGGTGGTTTTGGCTCTCACGCTCTTCTCGCTCCCTCCCCTTTTTCCTCCCTATCTCTCTCTTGCTCTATCTCTCGTTTTCTGTCTTTCTCTCTCGTTTCGTTCGATAACGACGACATGAGAGTCGGGAGGGGGAGGGAGGAGGGGAAGGGGGCAGTGGAAAAAAGGGGGTTGCATACCATAACGGAAGAACGAAGAAAGATACAGAGTATCCCGCTTTCAAGTATCGTATTGGAGTATTCAATATGTGGCGTGTTCATCGACTGCTCGCAATGCCTCGAATTATCGGTCGATTCTTTCGCCGATCCTCTTCATACCGAATTCCTCCACCCGGTCTCGTTCCCTCGTTCGCTGCATATGTCGGGTTATAAAACTGCGGTCAAAACGAATCCGTATTGTCGGCGATCTTTCGATATTGATAAGGCGCACGCTTGATAAGTCGTTACGCTTTGGGAATCGGAAATTGGGTCCTCGGAATCGAGCCAAAAATTCATAAAAAAAAGTGTATATATAAAAGGAATAAAATTAATGCTCACTCGTTATCCAAATGGCTGACGATTATCATCGATATAACTATTTAATCGCATTCACGTGGGACCGTATGTGGAAATGCGCGAATATCGGAAGACATAACGTCCTAGGATTCGCTTTTTTTTTCCTTTTAATGACGGAAAATAGTTGCAAAATTCTCCAATAATAGACTGCGTTCATTAAACTTTATTATTTTGTATCTTTTTTTTCTCCATCGCTTCTATATCTTCGTGAAAATAATTGTCGATGTTATTTCTATTTCATCGACTCTTGGCCCTGTAACTTTGGTTTTACTCGGGAATTTAAGGACATTCGACAGAGTTCGGTAATTATCGTAAAGAGATTGATTAAAATGAAGGGATCATTTTGAAAAATTCACATAATACATTTGGATAATGGTTAAAATAACGTATTAAAATTTTAAACCAATGATTTATTTTAAAAATAAATCATCGATAAACTAAATAAAATAAAAAATAAAAAAAATTTCTGTAAACTAAAACTATTTTGTCTACCTCTATCTACCAGAATAAATGGCTTGAAATTCAATATCGACTTGGAAAAAAAATGTTCAATTCTTCATGTTTAATCCGCTATTTTTTTATTTCTGAGGCATTAAAATATAATTCTGACGCCGGAAATAGAAAGAGCACACCCAAAAATAGCAAGATACGCAGATTTAATCCGAATATTCGTCATTTTTCGACATAGCAGTGGGGCTCGAAAATGAGCTAAAAATTTCGGGTTCTGGAGCCTTAATGGATTAATCAACTTGAGTCCGCAAACCATTTTGTATGTGAGAAAAACTGAAAAAAAAAATTTTTTCGATTTTAATATTACGATATAACTATACCTTAAATTTCGCGTAAAATTATTGACTATCGAAAGCAAGTTAGAAATTTTCGCAATTTCGAAAGTTATAGTCTGCAAAGTGCATAAAAATCATTGGACAAGGTACAAAGAAGGCGTCGATCGAGTTTTTTTTTCTCCATACGACGAAAACTATACACATGTGGGGCTGTGTTCCGGTCGACGGGGCGGCAAACTTTTTCGCCGATACATCGAACTATTTTTATTTTGGTTTATTCGAGCGTACACCCAATTGCTAAAGCATTTCGTCGCGTGGTCGATCTGGCCGCTTTCACTTGCCCGTTGAAATCGAAAGACTTTGTCGTCGCTTCTCTCTTTCTCGCCCCAACATATATAAATCTCCACAATGGAATACCTGGTGACCATCGAGGCTGCCTCGTGTTTTTATGATTATTGTAGCGAAATACGTGTTACCTTTATTCCGCATATACACAGAAGCTCGTATATCGGATATTGGCTGATAGTCGCGTTAGTTGTGACAACATAACCTCACTGAGGCATTAATCTGCCGGTACATTTTTCCTTCGTTTATCTCCTGAATACACATACAACGTTCACTTTCTACGTCGTTCCAAAGTATCACTGACAAGAAAAAAAATACAACCTCGGCTGTCCTCAATTATCTTCGTCTTTCTTTATTCTTCTGCAACGTTTCGCTCGAGCTCTGGATCGGCCATTTTGTCACGGCACCGTAATTTTGTTGTGTCAGCGAGATTTCAAAGAAAAAAGAAATAGCTAAAAGGAGGTTTTAGATGGTTTTACAAAATGAAACAATGTTATTACAAAATTTATATTTGTAAAATAATGAGACTCTTTATCAGGCTCGAAGTCGTATCAAGTGTAAAATATTGGGAGTGGAGATTGCCGGATCGAAAAGATGTTGCGCCAATTATAAATGAGAACAAAAATTAGGACTTTATTCAAATACATAATTAATGTTTTTTTTTAACACGCAGTACACGATACACGAATTGCACGAGTAGATTTGTCACAGAAAATTAATCGTTTGTTTGATTTGTCATTAGATTGTCCGAGCGAATGGCATTTTTTTTCGTCCGAGTTAATGTAAATTTTAATTGTCCGATTGACGCGATTTTAACTCATAAAGTTCGATGCACATGGTTTTCGAAGTGGCTAATTATAACTGACGAATTATCGTAAAATGTGTACGATTGCTCAAAGCGGTTGACAATATTGATATTTTGAGTGATTATTTGAAGAATCGCCCAAGTGCAGGTAATTTTATAGTCCGAGTGAGACGAGGCTTATATGAAGCTCAATGCACGTGGTTTTTAATATATGGTCGACCTATCGATGTCGATTTGGGTTCCAAGGAGCAAAACCGCGACTTGGTTGACCAAGTAAACGATTTTACTTTATTTTATTTCATTGACCGATAATTGGTTGGGCAATTTGATTATTCGAGTGAACGATATGTCGAAAGAAAGACTACATTGTACCGCACGAGTTGATAGCTCGAACGAGACGACCAAGACGACCAAGACAAGCGAAAAACATGGCGATAATTCTTGTAACGAATCATCGATCAAACAATCTAGATTCGTAACGCGCGTATCGATCTTAGATTATCGATCGTCCATGAGAGTCGATTGTTCTTCTCGCTGATTGGCTGACGCTGGACAAACTTGTATCGATGTGCGATTGGCTGTGCGATTCACGAATGAAGCGCGCAAGGATTGAATTGTTCAATCCTTTATTCCCGGCAGTTTGAAATAATGAATGAAAAATAATTCCTTATTTCGAACAGTTTGAAATAAGGAATGGTTTTTCACTCGTTATTCCGTGAGTTGGGAATAACGAATGAAAAATCATTCCTTATTTCGAATTGCTCGGAATAAGGAATAAAAATTTATTCTTTATTTCAAACTGCTGGGATTAACGAATGAAAATCCATTCGTTATTCCTAACGCTCGAAATAACGAAAAAAACCATTCCTTATTTCCGGCATGTATTTAAATACTTTTTCATTCGAATGTGCCCATCCTTAATTGAAGATATAGAATGTGATTGGTTTCGAAGAATTGTGAGTGTATATGATGGGAGTAGTTGAGACGGAGTATGGATAGAGTGTGTGCAGATGACGGGAGATGTCAGTGGAGTGAGTGGTTTTCTATTGCAATCCTGAACAATATATTCTATTCTATACATTTTTAAACATTATTCTGCAAAATTTCAATTAAATTTATCGCGTATTTAAAAAGTTATTAATTTTTAAACATTGCAACTTTTCTACATTTTCTTACGAGAGAACATAAAAATATGGAAAAAAAATAGATTAGAAATGAACAGTGCGAATTAATTTTTTGCATTTCTTCAATTATCTTTGTTTTTCTTTATTCTTTTGCAACGTTTTGTTCAATGTTTAGATCAGTTATTTTGTCACGATACCGTAATTTTGTTGTCAGCGATATTTCAGAGAAAAAATAAATAAATCGTCTTGGCAGAATATTGAGATTGAGAAACAACTCATGAAATCGGTCAGAATAGAATATTGGCATAGTAGTAGTCGTCCGTGGATGAATTTTCTCTTGGTTTTACGTTTTACGCAGTTGTCAGCCTCACTGTGATCCGAGCTATGCGTCGGTCCAACTGATTGCTCGTCGTAACTCCCCAAGGCACGAAGACTACCCTTAAATCCCACTTGAATACGGATCACATGACTCGATATCATATACGATATCGGAAGTTGCGAATATTTTCTTCCTGAAGCTCTTGCACGATGGATGTCCTCTGTAATCTTTTGTCGATTTACTTTTTCCACGAGTCCCTCGCAGGCTCAGAGAGGCTCTCTCGTATACGAGTAATAAATCTCACGGCGACCGATATTCTTTATTCAGATTTCTTATTTCATCTGGTCAAGCTTTTCAATATTGAAGGATTTATATGTAAAGCAACAAACAGTTTCGGTATAGTTATGAAATTTTTCTATAAATGGACACGTTTTATCGGATATAATATTTATGTCATTGGTTCCATAAATAAAACATCCATGGTAAATAAAAAAAAATATTTTTTAAACAAAAGCATTCTATTTTTAGCGAAAACAAAACAACATGGAAGCAAAAATACACGTATAACCTACAAAAAATAATAAAATCCATTTCGCTCAGTTTTCTTGACATATATTCTAGTTTTTTTTTTATTCTCTCCTTATGTAACCTTCGGTCTACGTGCTTGCTTTCTCTAAATTCTTTTACTCTCTCACTCCCTTTCATCCCTTTCTCTCTCTTTCTCTCTATCTTAGACTTACGTATGTGTCTTTGGTATGCATTCCCTGGCTTTTCTTTTATATATTCATCCATCGTCTATTGCATTTTTCGTGCGGTCTCTCTCTCTCTCTCTCTTTCTCAAGCAAGAAGGAGGGTGGGCAGAAAGGTGGTTTGGGTTTAAAAGTTCAACGGAAAATTTGTTGGCGAGGTTCGGGCGTGTGGCGTCTTGATGCGCAATAACTTGTGCAATAAAAACACACGGTGCAATAACTCTGACGCGATCTGTCTCGTGGAGGGTCGTTCTCGAAGAACACAAAGTTTGGCGATATTTGAAACAAGAGAAGCAAAAAAGAGTATCCCTTGTGTATGTACTACATATATACATATATATTGTGTATGTATATGTACGGGAAGTAAACCACGGTTACCAAAATCCCGATGAATATAGAAAGAAGTTGGCCAACTGAGAGATGAGATAGGAGAAAAAGGTCGAGGGTTCTCCGGACTCGAAATACTAGGGAAAAATGCAACGCGGATATATTCAAGTGGAAAAGGTACGTATGGGGGCAGACGGAGTGCGAGCTCAAACCGATACGTTTCGAACCATTTATACGACTATTCTTTCGTCACTGTTACAACACCGCACTACGATGAGAAGTTATAAGAAGCCAAACCTTTACCATTCAAATAGTTCCATTGGAACTGAATACAATATAAATATACATCAGTACAATATAGTTCGAGTCTCGTCATTTTTCCGATCACAACTCCATCGCTCGTATATATGGCATAAAAAAAAGTAAATGGCAAAGAATACACATTTCAGAAAAAAAACAAATAATAATAAGTTTTGCCAAATATATGAATATAACATTTTTTCATATACATATGTATAACTTTGTATGAAATTATCTCATAGAAAATATATGTATATAAAAATAAAAAAAATTGCATAAGCAAATTAAACAATGACAAATACCCCTTTAAAAAGTACCTGAACTTTCATGATTTTTTTCAAATTTTTCCATTGAGCCCTTTCGAAGTCATAGCCAACTCAAAATTTCAAAATTTGCAAGTATGAAATTCAAAATTTGGAGTAGGCTATAACTTCGAAGGGACCCAATGAAAAAATGTTAAAAATATTAAAAAAATTTTTTTTTTTAATGACAAATATATGTACATAAAAAAAATCATTTTGACAAATGTATATGGTTTCAGTAAATTCATGTGTGCATGCTTATTTGGTGAAAATTAAGTATTTTTGTATTTGTGAAGGGTGAAAAAATGTTGAGAGTTTGAAATTACGTTTTTTTTTGTGGATTTTTCTTCTATTTTTTGTTATCTTTGCTGTTGCGAATTACAATTCATGGCGCGTTTATCAACAAAAGGGCAAAAACTGTTATTCTTATTCAACGTCCACGCTTGTACATGAACCCAGCTTGCCTTAACACTCGACCCGAAACGATAAGAGTAAATAACGTTTCTCGTTGTCCGGAGAACTTTTTATCCGAACCCCCTCGTGCCTGAAAAATTTCTCAACTGCACCATATACTCAGCCGGCGGTGTTCGCCTCTTTTGTGTCCCGTAACATCGCCTTAACTACTCGTTTATTCTCTCCTCACCGCGAATACAAATATTTTTCTTTTCGCATTATTTTCTTTCATTCTCGTTTTTTGCTCTCGACGGAGCCGAAACTAGCGACGATACGAACTTTCGTATTCGCGTGGTCAGAAGTAAGAAGATATCACGCGGAATATAAACTGCTATATATTTTAATACAAACGTACATATATGTATATATAGATCCAACATAATCTTTCAACAAGTCGAGCGAAATAAACTTTTATCTCTTACCTTTACCAGCAAAAGTCTATATTTCTCGTGAGATATGTTTCGGACGATTGTGTTGCTGCACCCCTTTATCGTCTTTTGTCTTCATTTTATTCTTTTCTCGATGCGTATATCAAACATTCGCCAAGAAATGTTCTATCCCCAAAAAAATCCCCGACCGGAAGTGCCTGAAACAAATAATATTCGTCGACGTGAACAAACGTGTCGGTACAAAGATCGCGCGCGTTTAAACCGTATATCCGTATATGGAAATTTTGCACAAGTGCATTCTTATGCGCATAAAGGACAGTAGTAAAGTCGAGAGTTTTCGGTGGGTGCCGGAAATAATTCTACCCGTCTGGGGTCGTTCCAGTTGCGGCAACCCCGACTCAATCTCCCCCCCCCTCTCCCCTTTTCCTCTTCCAAACGTTCAACGACGACGACCGCAACTATCCTTGAAATTTAAAGGTGCACTACTCGTATTTTTACCCGGTCTTTCGGCCCATGTGTTGTTATACTGTTGCTCACGTTTTTTCACTTCGACTGAGCTCGAATAACACGCGCCAGTTCTGCGGTGATGCCAGCCAACACCCTGAGGGTTGTATCACTGACGTGAAAACAGAGAATGTACTGTTGCCACAGTGTATATACACTCTGTTACTATTATAGAAACAAAATTTGTATATAAATATGTACTATATATAATAATATAAGTACAGGTAGTTCCATCTTTTTATGAAAATTAATTCGGTAAATAACACCTGTACATTGAGAAATTCTTCGTTAAATTTTATCGTGTTTTTTTAAGTAAATTTAATAAATTTGTAGAAAATTTTACCGAATTTTATAGTAAAGTTTTGAGTTTATGGTATTTTTTATTGTAATAAATGATTTTTCGTCAAGTCCTTTAAAGCTCGAAGATGGAAAAGCTAATTTTACTGTCGTGCTCGGTAATTTTAACTGTATAGGCATGATAATAAAAATTGTTCTATAATTGTAATTTGTACAATTTTTTGAATATATCCCAAAATTAGCGTGATTCCATGGACGTTATACAATCGGTTAAGTGTCGGGCAATTAATGGCTGCCATGTTTTCAATATTGGCGCGATAATGACAGCTAATACTGGCCCAAGCTTGGCAAAATCATGGGTTGTTAACGCTAGGTCATTAATGGGCATTGATCTTGGCCCATTGTTGTTAATTATTCGCTGCCAATAATTTTACGAAGAATTTTCTCAATGTATAAAAAAAACGTTTCCAACGACGGTTTTGACGGTTTCTATGGGGAAAAAAGATCGACTCGAGATTATTATTAATGTGAAATATAAATGTTTTTTTTAATCTAACTCGTATGTCGCACTTTTAAATCATTCATTCGATTTCAATAAAAGTTTGGTGGTTTCTTTATATTGTTATTGTATTGTCAATTGTACGAGAAAAATGTGTAAAGTATTTTCAACTATGTATTGTGAAGGAAAAAAAATGCTTATCGTAAGTTAAAAAAATGGTTTATTTTGAATCAGCCTGTATAAAAGATACGCTATTATTCATGAAACCCCGTGGGATTCTTTTTCTATTAAGAAAAAGTTGCTCGAAAAGATTGAAGGTTGGGCTGTAGCTACGAGAGCTCGGCTGGAAAATGGAAAAGACAACGCGCGAGGTCGAGTGTTGTTTCTGCATCGTGTTCTTATCAACGCGAGTACACTGCACGGCTCATATGCCCTAATTCATCGTAACTCTCGTGATAACGCCCACAGATATTCATGTATACTATATAAATATACGATTTATATATATGTATATGTACATAAATGTATATATATGTTAATGTGACGAAAAACGTTATGATTGCGAAACTCGCCGGATTCATAATGTCGCTGAACTTTCATGAGTTCGAGGGCTGCTTCATTTCCATTCCAACAGCGTTATTCCCCGAGGAAAAGTATTTCTCGAGTTACCGCGTAATTTTTCATCCCGATATGATTCTTTAACGACTCGTACATTTTTTTTTCCACCTCGGTGAAAGATGGCGAGCTATACATTGAATGAAAAATACGGCAGATAAAAAAAAACACTCGTGATATATATTCCATCTTGGCTCGTACATTTCTCACCGTGCTCATGCACCCCGACCAGATGTAACATGAAAATACCGCTCGCACTTTGATTTTTAATACACGTGCATATAAAGCGGGATTCGTATCTCGGATATCGGGTGGAATAAGAGGTTTAAAAATACTATTTATATTGAAGGATGTTTGTAAGGTCCACTATAATTCTATTTGTTTATTTGGATTCAATTTTCATGACGAAATTCAATGCCAAATCGATTTTTTACCATTTCAATGATTTAAAAAATATATATTATGTTGGATTCAACAAGAATTTTTAAATCGGAATAAAATTAAGATAAATCTTGTATTGACTGTAGGAGTCAATAAAAAAAATTTTATCATTAAAGAATAAGAATTTCCTAATAAAACATGTAGTTCCTAGTACTTTCGAGTATGCTCTTTCAATCCGGGGTCAAAATTGAGTTTTTGAACGAAATGGACTTTAAATAAATTGAGTTTAAAAAAAAATAGGTGTGTGTTGATTCACATACGCTGGAAGTGAATACTTTTTTAAATTATAGTGATGTAACAAATTATATTAACAGAAGGAGGCTCTACGAAGGCAATTTTCGATTGAGCTGATGGAAACAAAATTTCAAGGAGTGTTGAGGAGATAAAAAAAATTATAAGTACTGGTCACATTATAAAATGTGCAAAAATATCGAAAAAGTACAGTATCGGTGAGGTTAACTTAATTAATTCTTGTATGAAAACGTCATACAATAATCTTTTATGGAACAAACTGTTCTGTATTTTAATTTTCCACTTAACAAAGATTGTACAGATTTTATCATTCATTAAATATTAATGATTAAATTTTTTTAAATAACATGCTTCATTATAGCTATTCAGCAATTTGCAATGTCTGAGATATTTTAAATTCTGCCACCAGATTTCATATCGTTTTATGTCAAATCCCGATAGGTGACGCTAAGGTACTCTTTCTGTAGGGGATAGGTATTCCTTAACTACATATGTATAATAATGTTTATTTCCGTCAATTAATTTCGTTTATTTAAGAAGTATAAATGTGAATACCGAGAGTAAGCACGTGATGGTTCAGCGGTTAACACAAGAGTGAGAGTAAAGGAAAAAAGAAAAATGGCGATGATAATGTAGCTCAGTGTTGCCAACTTGAGTCAGCCAAGAGTTACCAACCTAAAGTTGGTAGAACGTAAAAAGGGGTGAATTTAGGTTAGGTTAGTAATGTGGATCCCCACATTTCCTTACTTTCTTCTATGCAAACTAATACACGCATTCCCAGGCTTCCTATTGGATAGCCTATAATTTCTCTTGCTCTCATTGGGTCCCTCTCTCTTATCATCATTTATTAAACTACGTTTTTTTGGTTATTTAACGCACGTGGATGCAGTATAAAATCCCGCTTACTAGTTTGCTCTCGGTCAAGTGACGGTTATAGGTGACGCTGAGGAACGGATTCCCCACTGTCTCCTATATCACGCATACTTAGGCTTGCTATTGGATAGCCTATACGCTCTTTTGCTCACTATTGGTCCGCTCTCGCAATCTCGTCGATTTCTAAATTCTTTCGTCTAACAAACGCGGAGTTTTTGAAAGTATTCACTTAAAAAAACACACACACAAAAATCGGCGACATTTTCATTTAATATTTATTTTCTTATTGAAAACGCTCAAGGACCCTCTTCTTTTTTTCAACCATGAGTGCATAAAATGGTTGTAAGTTTAACAACGTATTTTTTATAAATTTGTCATTATCATAATTTTCATCCCCTTCGCAAAAATTGGTGTTCAGAGATTTTCGAAATCACCGATTACGAATCTGCCCACAAAATACAGAAATTGAAAATGGCGGGTTCAATATAGCCGACAAAAAATGTGAAAACTCATTTGAATCGAATGAAATGAGATACTCAGGGGTTTTCGAGGTTGCTGATCACGATTTTGCCCTCAGAATGCCAAAAATCGAAATGACGGATCCAATATGCATTACCCAAATAAACCCAAACATTGTTTGAGTGTGTTTTATTTTTTAAACATTTTTTTTAAGCCCCCATTCAAATGAACCCAAATATTTTGTATGTGTGTTTGTTTCTAACGTTGTTATAGCGCGAGTCACTGTGATTTTTCGAACAATTCATTTCCACTAAAAACTTTCTATCGTTATGCGGTTGTATATATACATATTACAGAAACGAGGTGCGAAATGTACGGGAGGAAGAAGGTTCTGGAAGTGCTGACAAGGACGAGCGAAGAGGACGGAAGCATTGCGGTGTGGAAGCTCGACGAGCAAGGGCCTGATTGTCTCGACAAAACTTCCTTAATTATCCTTCAGTTTGGGAATAATTTTCGCGTGGTTCGAACATCGCGGTTACGAAAGGTATATATATAGAGAAAAAGAGGAGAGAAAGCTGATTGACATTGGCAGGCGAATCCAAGAGAAGAAGGGTGCGAAAGACGAAGTAAAAGGAAAGAGAATGAATGGGAGGGAGATCGGTGCTATCACGATGAACCGAGTGTAAAAAGGAAGGACTTTCGGAATATCCTGAAAAAAACGTGCTCCTGTACTTCAATGAATAGAAGATGAAGAAGAAGAAAAAGTAGAGAAGGGAGAAGAGGATCGTGAGAAATAATCTGGTTGGTTCTGAAGGCATTAGTCATGGTTGTCGTTGAGCGAGACACCGAAGAAGAGGATTAGAGACGTGAAAATAAGAGACCAGGAGAGAGTCGTGTCGTTAAGCCACGGTGGTTCTTTCCAAAAGTTTGTCATCGGAACAACCGATTCGTTTCGGCGTATTCGAAAGTTCGATTGGCGGAGGGGTAGGGAGGAAAAGAGGGAGAGGGGGAGAGATAAAACAATGAAGAGAAGGGAAATGGGAGAGACCACGGCTCGTGGAATGGATAACACTCGAGGGAAAACTTGAAAGTTTTTCCAATCGTTTTTGTTTGCCACTGATGCTCGAACAACGTCTTGGTGTAAATTTTAACGTGGGACGATAGTTCTGAGCGAAAATTTTCTGGTCAGTTTAGTGTTGATTATTTATCTATATCAGGGAGAGTGAGAGAGAAAGAGAAAGGAAGAGTTAGAGGTTCGAAAAAAGTGCTGAATCTTCATTGAAGGCTTTAAAAAATTCCTATTGGAAACTCTCAGGTTTCTCGTTCCTCGCTTTTATCCAGAGGCCCTATAGAAAATTAATGGAAAACCATGTCGCCTTTCGTCCGATAAAAATCAAATGCGAAATTGCCTCGGGGATAAAAAGAAATAAAATTTTATCGGCAAAGGGACTTTTCGCCGTGAGTCCATTTGCATGAAAATTTATAAAACGTTCAATCTTTCCAAGCTTTTGCCCGAGATTTGTACACTTTTTCGTAGACAATTATTTGCTTTACGATTCTTTTGACCAGACAAAATGTGCAAATGCGATTTTAGCTGAAATATGCTGAAGATGGGGAATACAAAGCAGCGAAGATTTTCCAAGCAAAAGCTTTATTGGTTGACCTTTCGATGACATCGACCGTTGAGCTTGGGAACAGAATTTTTGTACGTGTTCTACACGGCTTCACACATCCTACAAAGTTCTCTCATCTTTTTTTCCTTCCTCTATTTCTCTCTTCTCAAAGGATTTTTTTCGAGCTTTCGCTTCGACCTACGAAAAAGCAGACTGTATGTGTGAATTTCGTTGCTCTTTTTCCATCCCTACCATTGCAAGCTTTTTATGCACCCAAACCTCTAACCCCTGGCCTCCCTTCTCCCAATCCACGTATCCCTTTTTCATGGCAAATACGCCAACGTCTCGTGATCGAGCTTGCAAGGATTTACTTCCTGCCATGCCCTAGATAAAGTGCAAGCTTTTCTTCGATTCTCCACAGTCCACCATTGCGCTTCGCACGTCTTGTATTCTTCACTTTATAAACACATACAAACAACCGCAGCACTTTTTTCATGCTCACACCTATGTATACTTTTCATTATTTGTCTGCATACTGCGAGTTTCGATCGTGATACAAAAAAAAATCACGAAAAATCTTCTTCCAGATTGCCTGTCTTTCGGTTTACTCTATCGTGACTCTGTCGTTCTTTTTTTTGTTACTATTCGATTAGTTTCCGGAATGAATTTGAAAAAAATTCTGTTCTAAAATTCGATGAACATCGAACGATTAAGTGGCACACTTTTTTCAAAAACGATTTATCGAATGGTTTTGTTTTTAAACAAATTATTTATTTATTTAATTTGGTTTTACATGATTCTAATATTTCTTTATGTA
>JABMBV010043400.1:0-14548 GCA_018906735.1 Mesochorus sp. PSUC_FEM 10030011
GACGAGGAAAGGAAGTAGGGAGAGCTCGCTACCTTATCTTTTGGGCTATTATTTGTTTTAGCTCGTCGGGTCGTAGGTTTAGAAGAACCAGCCGTGACAAGTCATTTGTTTTTATCACTCTACTATACATAGATGCGTAACGAGGGGAGTGAGCTCCGTTAGGAAACTGATTTTTCCACGAGAAAATCATGAATTTATATGATTTTGAGTGTAACTGGTGGGGTTGTTTACAAATGAATTATTGATGGATTGGGATTATTTTGGAAGAGGCTATGATGTGGATGGTCTATGTTAAAAATAATTAAATCAGTAGTACAGATTGAGTAATTATCTTTCTATAACGAGAAAAGGAAGTAAGAGAAGACTTGTTACCTTATCTCTTAGGGCTAATGTTTTATTATAGATTTGACTTGTCGGATCATAGATTTGAATGAACTTTCCGTGACATTTTTTATACCATACTACTTGTATATTATCTTTTCCACATCAGAAGCTGTTAGGGCGGTTAGGGAAGGTAAAATACAAATACAAAAGAATACAAACGGAGATGTTTCTTTCTTTTACTTTGTTTTATTTTTGTGTTAAAAATAACGATTTTTTAATACTTGTCAAAATATAAAGGAAGAAAAACAATTGATTTTAAGAAGGTTTTATCGAATAAATTATAACATAGATTAATCATAGTTTAAAAATGTGCGTGAATTTTCTCGAACATTACCCAAATAAAACAAAACATTTAACAGACATCTAAGCGACCTATTTTAGTTCACGAATTCAGGGTCTAAACGCGTGTGATTTGAGAAAATTATTCGATTTTTAATATGGAGGATTCGAGACCATAGTTGAGAGCCCTCGCGTACATGAGTACAGTGGGCTAAGCCACAAAACTCGCTCAACCAGAAATGAAAGGAAATTTCTTATATGGGAGTTTTATATGGAGGAGGTACTATAAAGAGAAAAAGAGAGAATAAATACAAAAATCAATATAAAATAGATTGTATAGAGAGAGAATTGAAAATAAAGATGCATCTTTGAATTATTAGGAGGAAAAATACATTAAATGAAAGAGCAAAGAAATATGGACGAGGACAAGAAAGTGGAAATATAGGAAAGGAGAGAAAAAAGCGAAAGTATATGGTCTTGTAGAATATGTAAAAAGAGAAAGAAAAATATTGGAGCACTTAATTTTATGTGAAAGAAGACGAGAGGTAATATCAAATTAAAACAAAAATTAATATAGAAAAGTGACTCAACGATGATGAAGAAAAGAGAGGAATATAAAAGAGACTAATAAAGATAATGAGAGGAGAAATCATCACAGAAATGTGCAAATTATTTCTGGTAATATAAAGAGAATTTAAGAAAAGCAAAATGATAAATAGAAAATAAGAATTAAAAGTGTAACAAAAAAGTGAAAAGAAAAATAGTTATGAGAAGATGCTGTAAAAAACCGAAAAAAGTGATGCGGATAAAACGCTGTCTTGTTATTGTTATTATTATTGTCATTATTACCACTAATGGTAATGTATTTCAGTCAGGAAAAATCTACTTAATCTCTAAACCTTTTGGGGCTTGACTTTTCTAAAGTAACCAAATTTTCGTCACATTCTATATTTAGGGGTTGGAAAATTTCGTAAATCTGATATTAGATTCGTAATCAGCGACCACGAAAATCTCCGAATGATCATTTTTATTAGCTTCATATAATTTGATAATTTGCAGTATTTTTGTAATTTTTACCACAAACATTCATTCGTTTCTATTGTTATCATTTATCATTATGAAATTGTTATTAATTTATTGCACTATAATTTTTTTTTAAGTTGTATAAATTTGTGGGTCATTGGCGTTTATAAATAAAAAATGTATCGATTTTTCACAGTTGTGAGCATTTGAATGCAAAAGTGGTTTCGATCGAAACCGTTGGGCCTTAAGAGTTACAGCAACCTCTAACCTCCAACTCCCATATTTTAAACAATTATCTAGATAAAGACCCCGCTCCGATGGTTCCTCTTCTTCATAGAATATTGGGGGGATATCCTTCTCAATAATCTTAAAGCCTATTAAACTTTTATATGTAATGAAACATATCTTTTTTCGCAACTCTCATTACATTGTCGTTTTGTATTGTTATAGCGAATAACATGTTTAGTGTATATATTATTCGTCTATATGATGATAGTATTCATCATCATAATCATCACTAGTATATTCCATTGTGTATCTTGTGAAATTCGTAAGATACGGTAAAGATGACTAATGCTCATTGCGTAACGATTCAATCGCTATAGGAATAACCGCCTTTAAACATTGAGAAGTTACTGATTGATAAAACCAAGAACAGGCATTTTTTAAGAAATTTTTTCAACAAAACCATACATTGTATGATTCTTATTAATGTTCCATGTAATTTTACACTTTTCAAACAATAATTAAATATCTTTTTATTTTAAAAAAGTTATAGAGCTAGACTCCTAATTTTTTTTTTTATTACGGAGTTCTACGATGCATCTGAAATTGAAATATCAAACAAAATTAATTTACTCACTGATGAATCTTGTCTCTGCAGGATTTCATCGAATATTATTTATTCAATAAAACCATCGTCGACAAGATGCGCGTTTTATTGTTTAATCGATATTTTGGATTTGGATTTCACTGCGATAACTTTTGAGATGAACATAAATGGCTTTCCTAAAAAAAAGTTGATAGTAGTTGGATCCTACATGTATATAAGGGCATCGAAATCTAACAGTTAGTTCTTGAGGATCAATAAGCACAAGTTGGGCTTGTGTGTTCAACAACTCAGGCCGCTTACGGCGTAAACGATTTTCAACCGCAAGCTAAATAAGTATTTTATGTTTGCTGAGTTACTAACTATCTAAAGAAGTATTTTGAAGCAAGTACCTAAATGTTTTTTTTACGTTCAATTAATTTTCACCTCATTTCAAGAATTTCATTACGATTTTCATGATTATTTTTTACATGAAGAATTTGTGGCCATTTTTTTTCTTTCGTGAAATGAAACTTTTTTTTATTTCGGCTGAATATATTTTGAACAGCGTATTGCTTTAGAATAATAGAACTCAATGATACTATCCTTAAAATTGGCCATTTTCATGTGCTCAGATAATTCAACTTTTTTGCAATCCTTTATAAAAAAAATAAATTATGAATAAAAATTTCATTATAACTAGATCAACAATTTGTTACTCTGAGTATACTCAACATAACAGTCTACAAGGATTTTTCTAAAGCTCATTAAAGAAATATGAATTTTTTATCACATCAACGCTTTTTTTCGTTATAATATTTACTCTACTCCCGACTCATAAAAATAAAACTTATAAAAAGATACATAGATATTTTTTTTAATGCCTTCGGCACTTGTACGTAAGTTTGAAAATAATCTTGTAAAACCTGGAAAAGGTTAAATATCTCTATAGAAATAAACCACTCGTCTTGTGGATCAAGATTTTAATATTTCATGTTGCTGACAGACAACGGTTTATCTTCTTTTTATGCTAAAAAAAGGTAAAACAAGGACATCAAGTATTAAAAAGTCCCACCAAATCGGTTTATCCTTATAAAAAATAAAATAAAATAACTTTTTGTATAACCAAGTGAATTTGAAACCAGATCCAACTACTCATAACCTAAAAACGAACTCAAATAAACAAAAGCATATTCGTTAAAAATATTTATTCAATATAAAATAAAATATATATATATCTTTGTAAGCCAGACAGTACAAAAAAGGCTACAAAAATACTTAGCGTGCATGATAAAGAAAATAAACCCGAGAAAGTACAGCTTGATCTAATGTTTCTAATTGATCCTTTCCTTAACCATGCACGCCAGGTATGTTTTTGCAGTCTTTTTCAATAAAAAATTAATGAGTCCCTTTTACTCTCGCGGTAAATGTATGCATGCCTCAACTGATAAGCGTTCGATCTAACTCTGTAGGCCAAGTATTTTATACGCGTACTGATTTGACGTTAGGACCGAGTTTTTAGTGCACGGGCATAGTAAGTGATAATAACAATAACAATAGCTTATTCCTGTATTTATAGTTTTAATAACAAACAATAAATTTAAAAATATATATAGACAAATAGCGGAGCCTTACAACATCTTGTAAGTTTTAATTTTGAATTTTCGGCCATTTTGCTGTATATTAGAGCACGTGGCTGGTCTCTGAATATTTCACATAATTTTTTTTTTATAACTTGGCGTTGAGACGCTGCCACGTCTCTTGATAATTAGATAAAACTTATGAATGACTGCGTGATATCAAAAAACGAGTTCCATTGAGTGCTGCGAGTCTACGTATTTTTTATGTATTTTTTAAGGTTATTACCCTGCAAAAACCGTTTTTTTAAACAAATTTTGAAAAAAGAATATATACATTTTGTGTAAAAAAATGCTACAAATCGACTAACAAAAACAACAAATCATTCTGAGGTTGATACAGTTTGTGAAATATATGTGTTAAGCGTTATTCGTATTATTTACGTTAATAACAATGTTTAAGAACGAAAAAAAAAAATTTCCAATTATCAATAACTGTATTGTGAAACATTTTAAACGCGTATTTAAATGGAAAAATCATTCACTGCAATTATTTCACAATCTGTACGTCAGAATGACTTGATTTTTTATCAGTTCATTTGTCACATTTTTCACCGCAACATATATTTCATTCAAAATTTTTTAAATACACGGTTTTGTCACAATATAGCAGTCGCAAAATACTTTTTCATATCTCTCAATAATAAAAACTCGAATATATAAATCAATATGAATAACAAGTCTAGGAAATTTTAGGCTGTTAAAGAAATCCGAGAACTTCGAATGATGAACAGTTGAGATCGCATTAAGCGCACACACACATATGCACACGCTTATGCATGTTCGCATTATATAATTTTCCGAGGATTCTTGCTCACGAGCTCGCGCTTCTTTCCGCGGCATCCTTGGCGTCTAAATGCACTATTCTCTTCTTTTTATTTTATTCTGAAAGGAATGGTACATGTGCACACATATACTATATAGTATATGAGGAAATCTACGCTAACTCCGTGAACGATGTCCCTGACCTGTTTCGATAAAACTTACGATTTTTAATATCCTTAAACTATATTCGAAAAGCTCTCTAATTCATTTCAAAAAATTTTCGTCATTTTGCATTTTTTTTTATTTCTTCAAAGGCAACATATTACTTTCATTGTTTTAAGAAAACGAATCCTTCAACCTTTTTCCATTTAAAACCGTTTGAATTATTTAATTTCCTAATTCTATCAATGTTTCGTCATTTAAGAGTAAATTTTGCAAAATATTTTTATCAATTGTTATTTTTAATTTTATATTATTCTTCATTTTAATTGTTTATAATTGATTCTATGATTTTTTTTTATTTCTGTTATTTTTTCGATATTTTTTAACTAATGGACATTTACTAAATGAAATTGTGACAATGATAATGAAAAATTATAAAAGTATTATGAAAATAGAGGGCGTTGTTGCCACACAAATATTTATAATAATATAGGAGATATTCAATACTACAGATTCGTTGAGTATTCTGTCTCACAGCAAGTACAATATAGTACTTTCTTCACACAGCCGCAATGCGCAATGAGACAAATGCGAAGGTCGTCTTACTATACGCTATTCCCTATCGACCGGCGGTGTATAACTTCTGGTATTTACAAAATAATTTGATTTATGAATGAATTTCTACTAAAGAAAATATATTTCAGCTCTTTACTGTGCAATCATATTGAATAATAATGATATCAATTTAAGTTATTTCATATTAGCCTTTGATTATATTTAAGGTAGTTCCATCCTTTTATCGTTTTCTTAACATTTTGATAAAAATTTACATATATGTATATCTTCTTTAATATCATATGTATGTGTATAATAAATTTGAGATATTTATTGATGAAAATAACAATTTTCGGTAGTCTCTCAAGAGCGCGTGTTAAAAATTGCATTCTCATCAATAAATATCTTGGCTTCTACGTGGTAAAGCCTTTCGAAACTCAGCATACATTTTTATGCAACATCAGAGAAGCTCCTTTTAATTTTTCAAAAAAATCTTAAGAAACAAATTTTCGCAATTTTTGTAATTATACAGCAAGTACATATGAACTTGAACGACCTTGAATTTGGAGTATATTGTTCTTTAATCAAGTTGCAACAATTTTTCTTAAGCAACTTGAGTTCGCAAACCATTTTGTGTGTGAGAAAATATGAAAAACAATTTTCCAATTTCAATGTTACGATAGAACGACCTTAAGTAACATTGATCTAACGGATTAATCGGATAAACAAAGGTTGAAACATTAAATTCAAAAGTTGATTTAATCTACATTTATGTATTTTATAGCAATATGAATGTAGAGAAATTTAAAAAATTAAAAACTTGAAAAAAAATATGCAACATTTTTTTTTTATTAGGAACTTTTGAGTTTTCCGAACATTTGTATTAATCCTTAGAGGCAAAATGGTAACTTACAACCTCGATTTCTTTGAATTTTATCTATTTCATTGTTAACATATTCAAATCCGTTTTTTTGCACTCTTTAGTATTTTCTTTGGATTTTGTCTATTTAATTGTTAAAATATTCAAATCCTTTTTTTAGCATTCTTCAATAACTTCAGTTATAGGTGACTAGAAAAAACAATTTAACTGGCTCATTGTTTATAATATAAAAAGTATAAATAAATTAACATTTTAATATAATCTCGTTTTTTCTTCATTTTTTCATTCATTTTTGGAAAATTCATTTTTGAAGTATCCGTCCAAGATAATAACTTGAAGTTTGGTGCAAATGAGCTCTTGGGGTCGTGATAGCGAATTCGAATTTTCATCGAGTTTCTCCGAGACTTTAGCAGGAGGTACGAGCGTTAGACAAATTCCAAGATTAATTGTTCAAAATTTATATGAACCTTCTTAATAACCCTACCTAACTGTAGCTACAATTTGAGAAAGTTCGACCGTCTAGAAATTGAGTTATTTGTTGTAAAAAATCGTTTTTTTTTTCGCAACTTCCTATAAGAGTGCAGGTTAAAAGTTGCGATTTTTGACACTAAATATCTCCATTATCAGACAGTGAAACTTTCTCAATTTTTTTACACATTAGATTATGACACTCAAGAAATTCGACACAAAATTTCGAACAATTATCTTGGAAAAATTGTATCTAGTGAATTTTTCTTTACTTTATAATTATGAATTCGCCTAATGTTCGTACCTCCTTAAATTGTTTTTTTTCCCCATTCCGAATTTCATAAATCTGATAGCGGATTCCCAAACCCCAAAAAAAAAATTTTTTTACAATCATCCGATCAAATACAAAAAATGTATGATTCAAAGAGTTAAAAGAAAACTGAAAGTCCCGTAATCAAAATACAATACAATACCCTTTCTCTATAAGAGTTTTCCCGATAAGAGCAACCCCTCTTCGTTCCGGTTAAGCAAATTCAAGACTTACCCTACTCTACTTGTGTGCACGAGTTGTCGACTTTGGTCCCGAAAACCCTAACCGCAAACAGTTTTGCCAAATCACACACGTTAAAGTATGTATATGCAGTAACTAAAATATTTAAACATTTCGATATATTGGATAATATATTGAGATATAATAAATCGTTAAACATCATATTTATTTCTCGAAACAATAGTTTTTACTTTTAATTGATGAATTCACGGTATTCTTGACATTAATAAATATCATACGAATTACATAAAAATTATTTCGTTCAGAAATAATCTCGATACATAACGATTTATTCCAATATACTAATATATATTTTTCATTATCGAAAAACAAATATATATTTGTGAGAAATAATAACGTTCATTAAAATAGTATGTCATTTTATGATGTGCAATAAGATTACAACAAAAACACGTTTGTATTGTACATTAAAAAGCATTTACTTTTTTTTTAAATGACATTAAGTTTATAACTTCAATCTTTATATTCTAACAAATGTCAAAAAACCGTTCTTTTTTATAACGAAAGAAAACAAGAAAAAAAGATTCTCTGATAAATATAAAATGCTGAAACGAAACTGAATCAAAAACTCGTTTTTATGCTTTTTTCATTCGGTTACTGTGGCCCTTTTATAAGGGAAAATTTGGGACAACCACAGACAAACTCACACGTGTACGATTCTCGAGCTCTCCCGGAAGTAGTGGGGGAACGCTCGAACGACGAATTTTTACGATTTTACCTCCACCAGCTACTCAAATGTGCTCTTATATAAAGAGATGGTACTGTATTGTTGTAAATCGACTAGAAGGCTATATTTCACTTTGCCATTTGCATAATCTCATGGCTTTTTAAAATGATAAGATGATTTAATCCTTTGCGACATACATTTTTTGGATGAACGGATTTACGTTAAAATTGGAACTCAGGGATTTGTTTGGGGTCGCTAATTACAAATCTGAACTTACGTTTTAAAAATATAAAATGGCGAATTCAATATGGCGTCCAGAAAATTTAAAAATTCAGTAGAATCCAGTAATATATAATTTTATGGCCGCCATCTTATATCCGCCACTTCAAATTTTAAAAATTCGCATTTAGATTCATAACCAGCGTCGCTTAAAACCCTTAGATTCTAGATTTTAGAAGAATCCAGTGATATTTAAATATTATGGCCACCATATGGGATCCGCCATTTTGAATTTTCAAAATCTGAGTTCAGATTCGAAATTAACGACCCCAAAAACCCCTATAGATCAAGTTTCATAAGAATATACCTTAAAGTTTTTTCAATAATGATTTTTGTTTAAAATGGTAATTTTTTAGATTTTGTTTACTAATATCGACAAATTATTATAGATTATAAAACCTCCGTTAATGAATTTTGATTTTTCAACATTACACGAGTATATTATAACAAAAAAAATGAGTTAAATCAAATAAAAACTATTTTTAAATCGCAAAAAAACGGTTTAGAAATGGTTGGTCCCACAGAGGACCGCCATGTCGCAAAGGGTTAATTCACGCTTCGGCATCTTCGATTCTGGAAGGCTAAAAAACATCCTTGAACCATGAAATTCCTACCTGAAATGAACTGTATGGAATTTCAGGATCATTAATGTCTACAGTTGTCACGTTTTCGGCAAACCCAAAGCCATAAATCACTCGGTAATTATTTCGTAAAAACTCGTAGCTATCATTTGGTGTACGAAAGAAAAGAATGAAACGGTCACTTATCAAATTGAAACCATCGATTCAGCACGAAAATTGACTGAATACTCTACTACTATATGCAGCTACATGTATTAAACATTTAGGTCAATCTAATCAGACCTTACTTCCTTCGATTTGGCTTACAATCGCAAGAGACATTTTGCTTGTCTCAAGTAATATTCCTGATTTTTATAAGCCTCGCCTTATTTCTTCTCCTCCAATCTTTCCTTTCTTCCAACTATTCCTGAACTAAAATTATATGCTGAATGTAAACAAAGAACTTAAAATATTTGATTGAATCATTCAAAATCTTACATATAACATTTTTATCTTTATTTTTTTCAGATGGCAGCTCGGCAGTGCAAATAAAACTGTGAGTAAACTTAATTAAATTTAGTTTATCGAAAATTTAGTAAAATTGAATTAATACAAAAAATCGAATCTTACTATTGATTCTTTATAATTAGCTGAATACAGTGTAGTACTTCAATAACACTAAAGTTTGTTTTACTCAAACAAAAACCTGTGTAGTATTGATTTAAAAACTATGACCTTGCAGCAAAAACTAAAGATTCCGTGTTATATCCTATGAGTGTACAGCAATAGCATATATACATATATATATATAACGAAGTAGTCTGTAATTTATTCCACAAGGTTATGGCACTGGAATCACTTCTTCGCGAGCATATAGCTTTCAAGCTTTATTTCCGTGAAAAAGTTTTTTTTAGTTTACAATGTTTATATTATATATAGATTACAGCAGTATTTTTTTTATCTCAAATTATAAAGTTTTTATCAAGTAGTCTACCATATTAGATATTGGCTATTTTTCGTAAATTTGATAATGGATCAGCGACCCTATAAAATCAATAATGCCACATCACTTCAAATAAAGTTATATTTTATAAATTGTATATAAGAAAAGTTTAAACTATTAATTTGAAAGCATTTTTTTCTTGATTACAAAATATACCCAATTTTTATCGAAAATAAAAAATTTTAGAGTAAAAGTTTTCAAAATACTAATATTTGTTGAGTAAGTTTTATTTGGGTCTGGAGGTCTAGTGAATGAAAAAAAAAACACCTTTTTAGACATTGTTTTTTAGACATAAAAAGTAAATTTATTTGCATTTTGTACACATTATAAAACATCATTCAGAGAACATTTTATACATTTTTTGTGTGAAAAATCTTTTCAAAAATGAATAAATTCGTAAAAAGTGGACAAAACTTGAAAAGATCGGTGCTGTAGTTTTCGAGTGAGAGTGAACATAAATTTTGAAAAAGGTACCTCAGAGAAAACCTTAAAAAAGTGAACAAAAAACATTTCGTTTTACTTACACTGAATCATTGATTGTAGCTTTATAGAGTACGTTTCCTGCGCAGCAGCTTCGTTGTCATGGATATCAAAAACCAAAAAATCGATTCTTTTGAAAGTCTCCTAATCCATCGTTACTCCCTTAATTTGAATGTTTTTGAAATTGTTCACGAATATTTTCACGAGATAATCGTAAATGTTTTCGCGAAATCAACTCATTCAAGAAGTTAAAACGTGTTAAAGGTGCAGGGCTTTGGGAATTCTGATTTGGATTATGTGCTCCCGATTGAAATGTGGTTCTCATATACTTTTTCACAGACTTGGGGGGATTATCTCGTAAGTCGATTTATTTCGTGATTCCTTCCCGTGTATTCCAATCTCACAGGGTTTTTGCACGATTTACTGGCATAAAACCTCAATCCTTTCTGCTATAACCTACGTCCTGAATGACTGTGCATTTCCACAATCGTTTGTCCCCGTTCTCATACATTCAACTTGGTTCGTTTCGTCCTGTGTCATCCTTCATCAAGTTGAGCCTAGTTCCCACTCAACCAGTTCATACCGGTTGGCCCTTCCGATGAAACGAAAATCAAGTTGATGAAACTGCATATAGTCCCCCCCCCCCTCACTCTCAATTCTGACCGGTTTGTTGATTCCACGGAAACAAAAATTAACTGGCGACCATCGACATGGAATGTAATACGGACATGAACGGCAGCCGGAAGGTGACGCGATTCAATGCCGGGCTTGGTTTGAAAATACATCCGTCACTATACACATGTGTGCTTATATATAGTAACGTGCAAAAGTTTCGAGCCACCCTATTTTTCGTACACATTGCACAGAAATGCAATGGTTGAGGCAGAATATTCTTTGTCTCCAATTTTTTAAGAATTAATGATTTTTTTATTTACAAAAAGAAATAATGGGCAGAAACAAAATAAATATAAGACGTTTACTCTATTATTTAACTTGAAAAAAAAATGTTTTAATGCTGAAAAACTTTAAAATAGCTTCTTGTAAGTGGCGCCACAGTAAGAGGCTCTTGAGGTGCACTCACGTTCTGCGTGTCAAAAATCTTTTCGTAGGTGGCTCTTAGAACAAAAATAAAAACTTCTTCTTATTAAGAACAACATATTTTAGGTTTGTACGTAGGGCTTTTTCGAAATTTTGGTTAAAAAAAAAACGGCGATCATTTAAAAAAATAAGTGAATGTTTCGGAGTCAAAAATATTGGAATAAAAGCTTAAACTGTGCATCAAAAATAAAATAAGAACTTTACTGAAAAAATCCTAAGAACATCCTCAGATTATACTATGGTAAAAAATTGTGCAAATTTTCAAGTCAAGCTGATGAATATTGAATGAGTGATTTGATACGCAGGTTTGAAAAACATAATTACCAGAACCAAAGAAACGCTTACGCATAATCGGCTTGTAATATTAGAAAAAGGTTTCAGTTATCGTTATAAAGGATTGGTTTCAATTCTACACATTTCAAAGAATATTTTAAGCAAAAAAAACTTCATTTTTTTTTTAATTTTCAAAGTGATATCCTGCCTTAATGAAATGCAAAATTTAGTGCGTGATTCAGTTTTAGAGCTCAATATTGATTCCAATTACGCTTCGCATCTAATCAAAAATTTTCTTCAAAGTTCGCATTTAAAAACGTAGAAATGCTCGTAACTTTTGTACGCTACTGTACATACTGAAACGTTGGTTTTCGAAAGTCATTTTTCATGCAAATCTTACGTGAAATGCTTTTGAACGATCGTCTTGGATATATAGAACTCAAATGCAAACAGATTTTGATTTCTATATATTCTGAGAGCTCAGACTGGGGCATATACTCGAGTACTTGAATATATATCTAATACAATAAAGTACGCAGCGGATCGAGACATTTCACGAATTTCTTCTCTTTAAGGTGGTCGTGAAACTACCGTTGTTATTGGATAAAAATTTAAATTAAAGTATACCGTATAGATAAAAAAAAACTGTTTAAGAAGAGGATAAAAATGTCAGATTCAAAATTTCGAAGAGAAATTTAACTTACAAATATTACAACATATTAGCAAACTGTTGATCTTGTTCGTTTCATTCAAGTTAAAACAATGTTTAGGGATTAAGGGTACACGCACTTCTTTGTAATTTTGAACTAAATAATTTAAGTTCACATAAAACCGTAAAACTTGTATGTTAATGAAATATTTTTTAGTAAATATGTGATTAAAAATGAGAAAATGTAGTATTTTTCGGATAATTGACTTTGAGAATAATTTTTTATAAATACTTGAAAAAAGCCACGAAAAAAATGACAGAATTTGTTATAATTTGGAGATCACACACTTCATATTAAAAAAATTATGCCTATTTTTCAGACTCTTCTTACCATCCCCTTTTAAGCAGTGACATTTTTAAGTAATTTGGTGTAAGCGTAAAACAAAATAAAATTAACATAATTCTAATTGAAACGGTTTTATAGATGAACAAATATAATATCAATGATTGATATGAAAGTTGTAAAATGATGTGGAAATATTTCATTTATATCATATTTAAACGCGCGTTAAAAACTTTATTTTTCATCTCAATTTATTCGAAATGAGGATGGTGAAAAAATCTTTTTAAAAATATAAAGTATATGCTCTTCAAATTTTAACAAATCCTTTTTTCCTTTTATCGCGATGATACCTTCTTTTTCTCTGCAATTTATCTACACAATTTCTTAAAATAAAAATAATTTGGTATTTCCAGATATTTACAGTATTAACCCGTAATAGTCACTATAGAAGTAAAATTTATCCGAGACGTTTTTCAACCTGCAATACCTCTCATAAAATTCAAGATATTGGGACATGTAGAGCCATCTGTAGGTAGTCGCTTTTTAAAAACAATCGGTACACTCTATTAAAAAATAATCTTAAGTACATCGTAGTGTTTAAGAAAAAAATGTTTTTTTAAGTTTTTCAATAATTTATCATCCTCCAAAGTGCCTGGGGTATATATTATCCCATATGACTTTTACGTAATATTTCGGAAATGTGAATGACATGGATTAAAAATCAATAACACTCATTTTTTTCTAAAAGGTAATCAATTGACTAAAAATTTCCTACATAACCGTTTAAATCACATAAAGTTGAGACATTATCGTGTCTGTTGATATATAAACCATACAAGGTTGTGTTGTGTCCGTTGGTATTGTAGATATCAATTTTGGTGCGGAGTTTCATTAAAATTTTAGACCTGCCCAGTTATGTTTTTCTGGACGCCTGAAAAAACGTTTCATGAATGTATTTTTCAAGAATTTTTTTCTTTAGTGGTTTATTGGCTCAGAGAGCAAACTCCTCTTCAAGAATTCAATTTACTCACTTATTTATGCGAAAACCTTGGAGTACTTTTTTTCTTATCCGTTTTCTGAAACGTCATTTAAATTTGGTGCTGCAAAATAGTACATGGCATAAATTCGCAGTAAATTTTGTATACGTTTCATCAATTGAATTTTCATTCATCTTTTCGAACCTTCGAATTTAGTATTATTATCTTCTTGATCTTTATGCTTTTTAACTGACAATATTTCTAGTGTCAAGCTAGACAAACGCCAAATAATATAAATACTGTTTTAAATCAAATTCATTCATTTTCAAAAACATTTTAATTGTAAATTGTGAATTAATGATAAATGTATCTTGCCTGCACTTCACGTGCATCCAAATCATTATCTGGTACGTAGTTGCATCCACAGGATTTTCCTGTATTGAGGTTTTCTGAGGAATACCAAGAAGTACCGAGGAACAATCTTGATTGTTGAGATTAAGATGCTCTTTATCTGCAAAATTTAAGCAATAATGTAGCGCACATACATTTTATAATAAATGTTAAAATACTCATATTTTACATTATAACGATAAAAGTTAATATAGATTAGAAAATAATAATAAAACTTTCTCCAATATAAACGATTTAATTAAATTTTTTTTATCCTGAGAATTTGATTATATTATA
>JABMBV010043510.1:0-14538 GCA_018906735.1 Mesochorus sp. PSUC_FEM 10030011
CTTGTTGTATATTTTTACACATAATCATGAAAGCAAATATTTTTTTATCCAATAATATACTTTCTGAGATATAAAAATGTGTTTTGTTTTCGAATTTCACTATTATGTGCAAGGATATTGTACTTAGAATTAATTCATTATTTATATCAGCATCTGATGAACTTTACTTTTTTTTTATTACGATAATAAAAGATTATATTTTCAGTGAAATGTTTTTGTTGCAGAGGAGAAAAAAATACTTTTTTCCTTGAATTATCGTTACCACGTTCCATATTCACGTCACTATAATATAGATCACGTGTATCCAGAATATTTGTATCATTATATTTGATAAAACGAGGCTCTCGTGTTGCTCCTCTGAGCGATGTGCGTGTCACGCCGAATTTATTAGTTTTGCGTGCATGTAAAAAAAAAATTGGGCTTTTTATGCGCAAATATACATACGCCATCAAGCTCAAAACAGAGTAAGGAAGTGCCTCTTATGGGAACGTGGATAAACCGCATGTTACCATACGTCTATACGTCGCCCTGTATAAGTTCTTCAACCGACGCGCGAGAGTGCATCGTTCCAATTCGCAAGTGCGCGCGCGACCAGTTTGCGTGAGCGTAATTGCGCACAACCTTGGCATTGGGACATTTGTGCGGTGCTCGCGCGGTGTTCTCTGAGAGAAATACCGTGATGAAAAAGAAAAAAAAACAAAGAAAAAACCGCGAGAGCGTGGTTTATTCTTGTCGCTGTGGGTCTCGCTCATTTGCCTATAGAGGAAGAATTGTCTAGGATACAGTGTGCGTTAAATTATGCGCTGATCCCACATTATTCACGGCCTCGAAAAAGTTAGCTGGGCTATTTGCCGTATTCTCGAAAAAAACGAATAGAAAGTTGAAGTTGTGCGAAAACGCTTACGCTCATCCCGACATCACATCAGGTTATGCGAGCATTCGCACTGTATATCTTAAAGAAAATTTTGCTTGGTCTAGATCTGGCTGTCATTAACATAATATCATCTTTGAGAAAAGTTGGAAAATCCATTTTTTTATATCTTATTTTACTATTGAAACGAGAGATTGGCTGTGTTAAAAGTTCGCATTTGCTGAACAGAAATATAAGGAGCAGACAGTATGGAGTATTTTTCTATACAAAAAATATAATTCCATTAAATCTAAAAATTTAGGATTCTAGGATAACAAAGGTAAATTACTTGACTCAACTATTTTAGATAATTTATCAAATATAGCCATTAAAAAAAAAATTATTAAATTGCTGTAATATATTACAGCAATTTGATAATGTTCTTTGCCCCTTTCAAGTCTCACGTATAGGGCAAATCGACACGATTCAATAGTAGAGATAAATCCGAAGGCGTGATGCCATAATTAACTCATGAGTTAACGTCTAAGCTTTGTCGATCGCCACGATGTGACGCCATCATGTGTCTGTGACTTATAGGCGCCTCAGTTGAGCTCTATCCTCTTGAGAGATATCTGCATTTTGTGCAGTATAAGATGTAACCTAAATACACTATGAAAATCTTTGGAAGATTAACTAGCCTAACATTTTATAAAGTCATATCGAAAGAGGTAAAGAAAGAGAGAGAGAGAGAGATAGAGATGGATAAAGAGAAGAAAACGCAATAATATAACGCAATAATAAAGAGAGGGCTCCGCCATTATTGTGACATCTTATATATACATATAAAAGAAAGCATCTGGCGAATGAGAATATATATATATAGTATATATCATTGCAAAAAATCATAGACAAAACGTTGTTTAGCAATAAAATCATTTCTGCCCCCTTCTACTATTCAAATTATGCAAAAGGTTCGGGATGAATAGATCTTGGTTATTAAAGTTAACGGTCGATGGATTATTATTTATGAATTTATTTATGAATATAGAGTCGCATCCTCTCGCGTCGTTGTTTAACTCCAGGACTCTTTTAAGAATATATATACATTGCATATCGCCATAAGAGGCTTGTTGCAGTCTCTCAGGCACACGATGCAGATAAATGAACACCGAATACAAAACATTTCTTTGAATCTCTCGTCCCTCGTCGTTTTGTTAGCTCATCGTGACTGAGATATGCTTTACTCTTTCTCACTCCTCCGAAGTAACTCCAGAGCTCTGTGGAAAGTCACTCGTCCGACGTAACAGAACGCTGAACAGCCATATTTATTTATTATCATTGTTATTAACTTATAATTTTTTAAAATCAAATTATATAGTTACTTTTTATTCTATTGCTATATTTCATCTGCCTTCCATTACAAAATTTCAACGTTGCACTTTGAATTATTCAATCAATTCATTTTAACTTGATCACAAGCGCGTTTGAAACTCAAATGAAAAATGATTTAAATTTGTTTTATTTTATGGGCAAAATTTTGTTGTAGCCTAAGCAAGGGATGTACTCGAGTATGTGCTGGTTGTATTATTTCTATTGAGTGTATAGAATGCACGGGTGAGCTTGTCGTGACGTGAATATCCATTCCGGAAGCTTGCTCAGGCCGTCGCGGGTGTCGGGAGATATACAAGGTCCGAGATTAATCGTCAGCATTAGTAGGATTTATCGGTAGTGCACATCGCGAGCGTTTTATACCTCTCTTTTTCAACGCTCTATACACAAACTCGTCCCGGATGAGAGCGTGCACACACAGCTAAAAACGGTCTTTCGATATTTCGATCGACTATGGCGTTATAGTCAAAAGAGCATGTGATATTACGATGCTTCCTCGTTAGAAGGCGAGTCTTCTGAAACTCTCCTTGAGAATCGAATAATATACCGCACGACTGTAGAAGGATAATACCACGCGATGTACAGCATTATTACTTCAGTAATTTCTTTCACAATCGAAATAATCTTATCTCAAGATCAGGCAAATGATCAGGGTAAACTTGAGCAAAATAAAATCTTCATTTTATATAAAATATTTTATTTGTTCAAAAAAAAAAGATAATATTCTATACTATTGAAAAATAATTGGATCAAACATTTTCAGGGTTACATTGATAAACGAAGGTTTACGACATATTTTCGGTGTGAAACTATTTATCTATGAATTATCTATAATTGATTTATCTATAAATAGTTCCACATAAAACGTAGTAAAAATATCGGTGACATATCGAAAAATGATAATAAATATACAGCCATAGACATTTTTAACCCAAATATTTTTTCAATGGTACAAAATATTATTTACCTTGATATGCGAGTATTTTTTTGTGAATCGTGCCCTCGTGGATATCGTGATAAGATTTTGTTCCTAAAAACAACGAAGTCGTGTCTAGCTATCGCATCATCTCTGACTAAAGCATTGAGCAAAGATGTGCTCCAACTTAAAAGTAAAAAAAAATCTCTTCAATGAACGAGTGAATCGTAATAAATTAAAAAGTATTTGTTAGGAAAGTCGTAACGCAACGTACGACAAATTCAAACAATTTACATATTCTATGAATGTACATTTCATTTGGATAAACATCAATGGAATTTTATTGTTGCATAAAAACTATTTTCTTTGGTATATATGTGAGATCTCGTTTAGTGCACAAACCCAGCCAATCACTGATATACCAGATAAACAACGCGTCTGTTGAATTGCGAAAGTATCGCATTTACTGTACCATATATTCAAAGAATGATATGAACGTGAAATTGATTGAATGCATCGATAATCATTATCATCCTTCAAACCTCATCTCTCCAGGGTAGTATTAAAATTGTTCTTTTTCTAAAATTATAAATATATCTCTCTTTCGATCTTTATATACGTTACGTATATATGTATATCGTCGGAAAACGATTCGCGTCTGCAGGACCGATCTTGCACACCTCCAGCTATAATCTCACCTACATATCATATCTCTCGAGCGTTTCTATCGCACGATGTATATCTTAATGCATAACGAGGAAGATTCGCGCCGTTTGTCCGCAATGTTCTTTTACGAGACGAGCTCTCGTGCACGATTTCCATGAAAATTTGTCATAAACAAGATGTGCACTTTCAATATTTTTTTTTTCCTTCCTCTTCTACATTTTTCAAGTAATAAAATTTTAGTAGTCGTGAGAAATATCACCGCGGTCAATATGCACGTTTTATCATCTGAATTTTTTTTTTTTCTACACGAGTGAAAATGCAAATCTTGGGTGACTTTTGATTCATTCGAGACTCATCACATTCGTTACCTTTGGAGATGTTACGATCGCATCGTTTACTCTCCTGTGACCAAGTCTCAACTGTGTTCTTTACTTTATTCAAAAATGTTAATAAAAAAAAAAAAAATTGCAAGCATTTTATCGCAAGGAAATGATCGTAGATGAACTACGCACTTTTTTACCTTACACCTATTGCCATCCCGTGCGTTCAAGCATAATCCGTACATACCTACGCAAAAATAAAATATATAATCGCGAGCATAACATCCAACAAACACAAGTGTACATGAGGAAGTCAGACAAGATGACATTTCGATCTGAACATGACACGTACGCAGGGTTGTCTTGAATGAGGCGTTATTTCGATCTTTCGAACGAAGAGCACGCGCGCGTGCCAATTGTCCACGCATGAATCGGCACAACCCACATATAATCGTCGACTTTATTCAAACAGTTACGGGCGTGCATATCGATCCTCGAGACTCGCGGATATATGTACGAGAGACGTGAAATTCGCCGTGACTCGCGCGAAATACGTCGGAGCGCGACTGAATCCCTCGTCTGTATATAATCGAGTTGCTTTTTATTTTATCTTTTTTTTTTCAAATAAATTTTATATCTTTTGCTTTACATATAATAAAATTTTCTAATGTAAATGAAAAATATTTTTATTAAAATTTCGTGAGCGTGAATTCCCTAATTATACTCTAATTCATCTTTCAATTGTTTTGTTTATCATCTTTGAGTTTTTTTTTATATATGAGTCGATGCAAAAAGAGGTAATTTCTTTTGTTTCATAAAATTTATATACATCGATGGAATATCTTCTCACCGTGGTAGTCGCAAATGTTACGTGGGCATATAACTCGGCGAGTAGGCCATCAAAACGAGGACAGAGGAACGAGCTGCAACAGCCACAGTATATGAATGCTAGGGTGGACCAATTAATGTTTAATAACTGGGAAATTCATGCCACCAATTGCATGTCGATGATGAGGGACGGAAAGCTTACTCTCTTGCGGTTCTCAGGAGTTCTGTGCACTTTATTGCCTTACTGTATATACCCATATAGATATAATGGTCTGAAAGAGAAAGAGAGAGAAGAGCAGCATGGGCACATCGAAGCGAGAAATGCACGAGAGGTGCACTTACAACGTCTAATAAAGCAACCTACAAACACTATATCGTGCGATTCATGATCGCACTCGTGGCAATCGTCGAGAGGCCTCGGTATTGAAATGTACGATTGAAACTCGAATGAAAATGTAATACAACGATGCCTCAACGAAAAGTTTGACGATAAATCTCCCATTTTACGCTTTCACACGGTATATACCCAAGACAGGAACGAGAAATAAATTAATCTCGCACAATTTGTTTAATCAATTTATTTTACGCTTAGGTTCGTTTCGGTTCATCTGAACATAAAAAAATCATCTGGAAATAAAAACCAGGCACACATATTCTGGACAAGAGAACGATTTATTAAAGTTTTTACTATCAATCGACCTCATAAGCCCAAGAAAGTGACACATTCCATCAACGAAATTTTGTTTTTATTTTCCCTTCATTACGTCAATTAAAATAATTAAAAAACAAATTTAAAAACCTTAAAAACATGTAAAATCATATAATTTGCATATTTTCATTTATTGTTTAAACAATTTGTTTAAACAGATTGATTTCGCAATAATATTATTAAATTATTTACCAGCGAAATAAAAAAATGATTTGTTTTATAGTTTGCATGCTTCTTATTTCTGACTTATACTAAAACGTGATAATTCTTCTTCCTGGTATACTTTCAAATTTTCGTCACACATTTTTCACTTCTTGTAGGTTTGCATTACTATACCACTTAAATCGAGATCTTTTTTAAATACGTTTTACATTAAAATAAAAAGAATATAATAATAACAACATTTTGGTAAATTCAGTACATTTTATTTAGAAATTTGATACATACTAAATGTGTTATTTTAGAATGGAATGTTCTCCAATTCATCCGAGCTTTCATCAATCATTTGTTTTACTATTGAACTTTTAAGAATTTGTATGTATGAAAACTACAGTCTCGGCATCTCAATCATATGTACAATCGTGAAGAAATTTTGGCCCTCAGGCGATAAGAGGCCCGATGTTATCTATACATGCGCGAGGGAACGATTATCGTTGAACGGCGATATATATCGTCGTTGTTATCTCGTGCCTTTTCCATATCATATCCGCACCTGCTTTGAGGAACTGAGCCTGGTAACATCGAAGCTTGGTATATTGAGATGCGGGGCCAGGTGTCGGTGCTATGGTCATATCATTAAAACAGCAGCCAAAGATGCTCTCTGCTCGAGTAGGCATTATCCATAGTTATATACATATACATACTTATAAATATTCGTATAAACTTGTAACATGCCTCAGCCAAGAATATAGTGGGCGGGAAAGTTGAGCTCGCTATGCTTGTACTTTATAGAAAGGTGATATTACTTTTTCGAATGATTTCTCTCCGTCTCTTTTTCACACAGACACAGATGCATACTTAGGCCATGGATATGAAATTTACTTCCAAGGCAAATCATACGCTATAGGCTCGATTTCTTGGCACAATAATTAATTTAAGAAAAGATAGAAACGATGCGAGAAATTGAAAAATATAGAGCGATTAATGTATATCACAGACTTTGCACCATATAGATACAAGTTTATAAGAATTTATTAGCACTCCGTTAAAGCTACGGAAATTCTCCCGAGAAATTTCTCGTAACGAGAAGAATCATCGGTATAAAATTCGTCGATCGAACTTGTTCACGTTAACCGGTTCCTCATCGATGTAAATACATAAATATCATATTTATATTAATTGTTTATGCATACTATGTATTTATCGTGATATACTGCATGCAGTAATGGTCCAACTTTAATGCTCCATATATCATTCCATTCGGGGAAAGTTTGTCTAGAATATTCTTAAAATAGATGCTCAATAATGTTAACTGCGTTCGAGAAAGCAATTAGTTTATATCATCATTTTTTTTTTAACTCAAAAGATTCATCAATTATTATAAGTTCCGAAATATTATTCATTGATATATTTCAATAAATAATCTAAGATTCACAGCACTACAATTGATCCATTATATTTAAGATTTTTTATCGATATATACATCTCTATTAAAATACAGTTTATGAGTAATTGCAGTGCACAAAATACGTGATCTTCTTGATTAATCATTGTTTATCTTCTTCTAATGTACTACTATGAAGTTCAGCTTTTTTTTAACACTCTTATATATAAAGTAAAAGTCCCAATAGAAGATCATAATCATGGTCGAATAATCAACTCCTACACTGTTCGATGTTTCTAATTATCTCTGGCATAAAAAAATTCTTGAAAGAAAGTTTACTTAACATTATTACTTTTTTTAAAATTAAATATTACTTTCCGTGGACTAATATAGACATGGTCACCAATTATTGGGATACACCTTATATGTATATTCTCGTATAATATTTCTTGACGTCAGTAACGTGGTAGCAGCGAGAAAACCGAAAGTTCATTCATGATAAAAGAAAAATAAAATGGATGCTCGTTTCGTTAAGTAGAATATTGTATATTTTTCCAGTTGAATGTCAATGGGTTATCTCTCCGATATTGATACAACACATATCGGCTGACGGAAAACGGAAGGGCGTAACTCTTGTCAATTTACGTATTACATCGTTGTGCCTTGTCGTTTATTAACAGAGGTATGTACTTTTGCACGCAATGGCGCTTTCGCAGTTCAATTTTCTTGCATAAATGTAAAAGATGAAAATATATCAGAAAAAAACATCGACAGCTCTTGCGCTGTGCGATATCGTTATATTCGTTCGCTCCGAGCGTTTTATCTCTCGTTTCCCACGTTTCTACGCTCTCATCTGACACCGCTACACACGTTACGTTTTGCGGAAAATTAAAAGCGCGTCTGTACATATCGTTTTAGTATACTGCTATGTAGAAGCCTATCTGGTAATTGGCGTTACAAAGTTAAATTACGAGAGTAAATGGAAAACGAGAGAGATGAGAAGAGCTTGTGCGTCGGGCGTTAAAGTCTCTAGCTGCCCATTCGTATATACATGTATATATGTATCGAAGGAGCCGCGGAGTTAAAATAAGCGCTTTGGAACAAGAGAGCAATGATGCCGATAGTCTTCTTGCGAGCCGATTAGTAACGAGGAGCGGCTCGTTTTTCGTATAAAATGTTCTATAGTGTAAATATCTTAAGAATGATATATTCATTGATTTTCATGTTTAATTTCATTTCAATTTTCCATTTTCATTAAAGTTTCAAATTGTATTGATGTTCCAGATAGATAAAATGTTATATCGTTTCAAAGCTTTAATTTTATCAGCCTTTTTATATAACAAATTGCATTGATTTCGAACTCGTACGTTTATCGTTTATAATTTCGATGTTAGTTTTTTTTTTGATAAAATCAAAATGAAAATACAAAATAAATGTTCTCACTTGAACGATTTGTGACAATTTATTGTACGAATTGTACATATAATTTTTCTGATATACATATTTATATTTGAATGAGGAGAAACGCGAAAAAAGAGGTGATGAAATTTGGCAACGAATGGAGAGCCACCTCTTTTTAATTGAGAGCGTGATTAACAATTTAATTGGTTCTTTGGTCTTGATATTTATTTTTAGTTAATTTAAAACGGCCTCCCCACTTCAAGTGATAGACTAAATCTGAAAGTTATGAGACGCGAGAAAAATTTATAAAACAGATGCGTAGAATCCAGAAAAAATCGGCCACATCAACTTTAATAAAAAGTTTTTTTTGCTCCGTTATTTATACCTACGATGTTTTTTTATAACCATTTTTTCATGATTTTTGCACATTTTACCGTTTATTTAAATCAATTTTAATTCGTATTAACGAATTCGGTTGAATTTTTATCGCTTTTACCGTTTTTTGAGCGACCCCAAAATCCTATACACAGTTCGTGGAATTCGTTCTTTTGAAATCCGTTGCCATATTCTAGGAGAGTTGTTCATGTTTTCTTTTCATACAAAAACTTCTTATTTTTTCCTGGTTTACATTCTCTCAATTTGTCACTCGAATCTGTTGTTTTTTCTCCTTTTTATTACGACGTATACGATGCACGTATAGAAATAAAAATTCTATCTATTTTTGTATATACACATGTATGATATAGGTGTATTTCTGTATTATAATTGAGGCATTTCAGTGCTACGGGTTGGTGGTTAAAAATTACGTAGCTAATTATCGGTGGATAAAGAGAGGAATGTTAATGGGAACGACGAAGCGTATACAATGCAAAAGGCGGAGGACCGCCCGGAGAGTGCGAAAACTGTGGAACGTACATGGGGAATTTCAGATCGCACATGCACATTTGCTTTACAAAACCATGGTGAAAATTCCGATAGTTAAGCCCCTAAAAGCGAATAGTATATATTATTGTTCTATATGTTTTCATAAAATGTAACAATAAGAAATGAAAACGATCTTATGTTTTACTTTTCTTTTTGGGTAATCTTTTTTTTTCTGTTTTTGATGTTTTTATTTTTAAATGTTTCATCAACTTTTGAAGGTGGAAATCAATTGCCCGAGCTAAATAATTTTTTACTTTTGCAAAGAGCTTTTTTTCTGCCAATTGAATGCCCCATACATATTTTTGCAATGTACGTATATTCTTTCGCGTATATATTCGCGGCGAAGCGTGTGGAGCGGAATTCAGCCAGAACTTTTAGCGATTCGTCTCGGGGCATTAAGGCCTCGGGCCCAGTATGTAAATATCCATATCTGTATAAGTATAGAAGCGATGAGAAAGATGAAGAAAACTTAGGTATCACAGAAAACGATGAAAGGACACGCGCTGGAAACTATTCTTGGTTTCAGGTTTTATTATATTATTCCTTTTTTTTGCCTCTTTTTCAGTATCTTTTGATTTTTATGCCTGGTATAATAAATCGCATTTGCTCTGTCAAACCTTCTCTCGTTCCCTCGTTCAAACGAGAAGTGACTTCTTTGAAATCTCGCTCGCTTCCTCCCATTACGAAATTCTTCATATCAATGGAACACATCTAAGAATGCTGAGCAATCGAACGAGCTGATTTATGAATTTTTTATACAAATAACATTCAATCTTACAATTTCGGATTAACTGCGAGGCATCCTGTTGAAAAATTAACGTGAATTCAATTTGAAATTTGAGTCATTTTGTTATTCTTTCATCTGATCAGACCAGCATGCATAAGATGAAAAAAAGGAAATGTCCGATATGCATGTAAATGATTTATGTGCCTTTATAGCGGCGCTCTTGAAGTATAGCAGTCACGATTCGAACTGACAAAAACCATTCAATTTTTCGTATTGTATGAAACCGATAATCATATGAATTCCTCCAGTATTCAAGTTCGAGGTGAGAATTAATAATAATAAAAAATAAATGAATCTGGGTTACAGATATTTTCGATATATGCTTTAAAAACATGACAGCACATGAATGCATGGTAGTTATAATTAGAAAAAATCGTATATGGCATTCAGAGAATCGTGTTAAATTCTTCATTAGGAGCTCATGGCAATTAACGTGTCTCGGAAAATTGAATGAAGTGAGAATTAATCATTGAGTAGTTCTACATGAGTACTCTATTACAGTGTACACACGCGCGATATGTCGCGTGGAATTAAAATCCTTCACCTTTCTCGGGGAGAACTGAAAGTGTCTGATATATACACATAATATATAGTTATGCCGCTGTTCATTTCACCATCTATCCATTTGATATCCAATTTTTTTTTCTATGCACCAACTATGTTCGTCACATTCAACGTGACGAGACATAATTTGTAAAATTACAACACCGGAAATCTCTGAGCTGAACCTTCGAAGAAAAGATAATATTTTATTTTTGTTTATTCATTGTTTGCCTCATTTTTTTTGTTAATTTCTTGCTTTATTTTTTGTGTTACTTTATTTTTGAGTTACAAGCATATTTTATTATAACTTTTGCATTGAGCTTCCGAAAAATATTATTCTTACATCAGATGAGAAACCCACGTAAGCATATGCATGTGCCTTAGATTCCTCCTCGTAAGTTTCACTGACGCAACTTGCATTGCACGTGGTATACATATTCATCAGCATCATAGGTCCATGCTCATCCTGCAATAAAATTACGTGCATGACTCTGAGGTCTCTACTGTGTAACTTTATAAATCCACATGCCTCGCGAGAAACGAGAAGATTGAAAATTAAATTTTCATGGATTAAGCAACGGTCTTGGTTGTCACCTCTAATTTTTGATTGTTTTCTCATCAATAAAATGTATCCTGGTTTATATGCTTCATTACTAGGACTACTTTCAGTATATCGTTTTCTTAGACTTTTTTTCAGTCATTTCTTTATCATTAGGTCTGTTGAAGAAATTATACAAACATTTTAAAACGTCAATACTCGATAGAAAATGTATAATTACTATTGAAAGTGCATTAAAAAAAATTAGTAACCATGCAAATTATATTTATGCGTGTTCTATTATGAAATTAATTTTTTCATATGGCCGAAACTGGATGGATATAAAAAACAATTTTTATAGGTCTCCAGTTAAATTACAAATACGCGTTTTTCTCCGCTAATTGCATTTAACATACTGGAGATTCTCAGTGAAGAGGTATAAATCGTCTCCTTTTCCCGCGATCGCGAGGCTCTCCGGGGCAGATGAAAATTAATTCACCGGACACGAATAACGCTCCATCGAGGGAATTCCCTCGCGTGTCTATATAGTCAGGGTCATGTGGAGAACGAGTCAGGCGATTGATTCCCCTCGGGACGAGGATTTGCAATGTACAGCTCGTACACCTGACAAGTGGTCTTTGAATAGTTGCAACACTCGTAAGTGCCAGATACAATTTTTACTGCCATTATTTATCTGATCTTAAACAAAATATCAACGAATTTATAGATGTGACATTTTGATATAAGATCTGGATCTCTTTTAGTCGTTTAATAAATAGATAACTAGCACCACGTAAAAAATATCCGGGGAATTCAATTAAGGAAAATAAATGAATTTTTGGTGAATATGATTAATTAAAAAAAAAAAAGAACTTTTTTACATAGAAATTGAAAAGATAGTACACAATGTGCACAATCTCATTACGTGATTCATTATATTCATTATAGCTTAATGCATAGTTTGTTTCGATTCGAGGAATTGCCGAGATTTCCGGTTTTACACAATATAAAGCTACTTCAATAGCCGGGACTTTGAGAATCTTTTTCTATTCCTTTTTTTTTGCCTCTATCGCTGCTGGCGCGGCGCTTCTTTCACCCGTACAGCTCTCATCCTCCGTCCCGATCGGAGAGAGATTATGCTCTTATCTCAAAGTCGCGATCTTTCGTGACCATACAGCCGCGGTGTTAGTTCGCTTATAAAGAAACGCATATTATATATGCTTATATATGAGAGAATATATATGAGGAATTCTACGAGATTTCGACTTGTCCGAAATTTCTCGCTATTTTTTTTCAAATGATTTCTTCACAAGCATAAAATATCAATCGCACTGGGATTTTTAATGTCAGCAGTTAACACAAGTGTTCACTCATTGTTTTTAGATTTTTTCTGGAAGACATTTTTCAACTTATTTCGTTGTTTGAAAGATTTAATGAGGGATGACAATTCCACTCTAACATCAACATTATTTCAAGACCTCTATACTCAACCACTTTATTCTTATTTAATCGACTTCTATAAATAAACAATAAAAATAAAAAATTGTCAATACAAATTACGCACTCCGCTAAAAATTCTTAATAACAAATTTCAGGGATCACACAAAATTTCTATGATTAATTTTAAACATTTTTTAAAGTATATTAATGATCAGACATTATATGAACCCTACGTTTATGAAGTTACAGCTGTTAAGAGGTTTTTAAATGAATCCGAAATTGCGTAGAATTCCTCATATACCATGTACGTATTGTCCAGGTGCACAAATAAATATATATATATACACGCAAGGCATGAAAGAAGTTACGAAGACAGTCAAGCGATCGTTCGTGGTAGCTCTCGTGCTCGTGCTTATAGCAGTTGAGCTAAAAATTCTTACGACGCACAGAGGAACTTTTGCCGAGAGAGTAATCCCGTGTATTCTGGATGTGGTTAGTTAAAAACACACATGTCGTGTGTATGTTCAACTATATACATATACATATATAGTATTTGAGAAATTCAGCGTGCGTGAGAATCTCGGGGCGACCCGAGTGCACGAGCATAGTGAACATTACCGTAACAAAGGGGTGATAGAGAAACCGCGTCATGATGAAGGAAAGAAATGGAGAGAAAGAATACGTATGTATATATACTCCCGCGGCTGGAGATTCGCACTCACCGGTGAAAGTAACTCCAAGACTCCCCTCGTTCACTTCTCTTTTTCTATTCGTCGTTAAAATGATATGAGCAGGCTCATTAATTCAACGAGCAGATTTGCCGGACAGGCGACTTATCCATGTAGCACTCGCGCGCAATCGAGGGAGGGCAAAAGCTTCGACTCGACTCTCGCAGTGCATCACACGCCAAAAGTGTAGTGAAATATGAGGAAAGGGTTTTTTTTTCAAACAAATAGAGTAATAAACGATCGAGACTTGAACCACAATACGACGTAATTTATTTTACTTTTAACGAATTTATACTTCATTTTTTTTCTCACTATCGTAACATCGAATTTTCGTGCTGTCGATTTGCCCAAAATTTTTTTAAAGAGGTATTATCGGAAGTACTTAAATGAACTATCACTTTAAAATTTTTCCCTCCCTTCAAAGAATGTTATTTTATTTTTTTAGTATTGAAAATGAGACTATTACCATTACTATGACTACATAATCAAAACAGTTGTTTAAAAACAGTTCAATAATAGCCACAATCTTTTAAATAATATTAAATATCTCAAATGTTCGTTGAAATGTGAGGTTTTACTTTTAAAAAAGTGATAAAAAAATTCGTACGTTCAGGAAATTTCTATACACTTTCAAATCAAATTATCATTAAAATACTTTACAACCTTTTCAGTTGTATGTAATTTATTGATATTTATATTTATAAATTCGCATTTTCAATCGAAAAGATTTATTCGAACTTGATATATATTTTTTTTAATCTCAACGATCTCTCGTTTGATTAGTACGTATCGATTATATCGTGATTATATAGTACGTGAAGGATATATTTTTAAGTATTTATACGAGTGTCTCTGTGAGCAGACTGTGGACGAATATCGCTGAAATTTGAGGACTTTCTTTTATATATATAGATATTCATTTACATTATATTAGACACATACACACACAAATAAAT